>PVJA010042790.1:0-17126 GCA_004027025.1 Myocastor coypus | reverse complement strand
ATACACTTATGTACACAGGATGAATCAGATATTGGTCTCAAGAACCTTCAAAAGGTTCAGCATATTGATTATAGCACAATGTAACGCTAAAATTATGTTTGGAATACATGTCACTCTTGTCTTTTTGATATGTACTGCTCCTGGTGTAAACTCAGTTACTGTCATTCTCTCAAGAGTAGTACTTGAAAATAAGAGACTTGGCCAAAAACCATATTCTTGACAGGCTACAATTTTGTATTTCCTTAATTTCCAAATATCTGTGTCAAAATTGTGTAACTGCTTATATCACATTGTATGGAAAGTTATTAGAATATCAATGATGGTCAGAAAATGTCATTTACAAGCTAAGTCAAAGATATTTGATACTCAGAAAGCCAGTGATGATAAGCCCAGTACCTATGTTATAGAGTAATAGTATCACAAAGCTTTTCTGCTGGAGGGTTGAGAATGTAAGTTAACAGGCCGACAATTGGAGAAAAAGAAGGGCTATAAGGATAGCCAATATTTTGGACCTAGCCCTTCAAGGTTAATAAAGACCCAGGATATAAGAGAACCTGTGCTGTAATATCCTATAACTCAGAGGTGTCCCAAATTTCCTGGTCAAGGAGATTATGGGACCTCAGAGGAAAGGGATGAATGAACTGCAGTGCGTCTAAGGAGAGTCACCCAGAGAAAAAATTCTCTCAGGCTTTCACAGAAAGCAAAATGGCCAAGCAATGGCCGTGACTCATCCCGAAGGCTGACACTAACAACAGTTCTACAAAGTACTGTCTATGGTCTCAAATTTAATCCTGAGGGGATTTGACCCTGGAAGATACAAAAAAAAAAAATGTTTAGTTATTCAGGTCTTGCTTCAACTTGCCATTGACCACCCAGCAAGAAAAAAAAAAAAAATCCTCAATTACAATGCATGGAACGCAGAGCTAGATTGGTGAGATGAGCTTTAGGAGGCTTAGATTCAATAGCCTCCAACATCACAAGCTTCACTGGTGGCACACTGCAATTGCAAAATCTTTGACTGTGTATGTATCTTCTTCCTCTTAGTCCAAAGAGAAATTTATTCTTTTATTTTCTTTCTTTTTTCTACGCAACATCAATAGGGAGGTGGGTCATGCCCACACACTGCACTCTATAGAATGATTGTGAGGACAATATGCACTATGTCAACTTTCAAAGAAAAGAAGGGGGAAAAGAAAAAAAAAAGTAATGTGGATTTACAAAGGTTAATGTTTAATTGTTTGATCAATCTTATATACCTATATGTATTTAATCTAAACTGATCTGATGATGAAAATATGTAATATAGCCATTGTTAAATTTAAACAATAAAAAAATTGAGAAAAAAAAAAGAAAATGATTTTTATTGTACTTACATGTTCCATTTACTTTTATGATCTAAAGATGGCCTGAATTCTAACTCAATACAAATCCCATGAAATAATTATAAAACAATATTACTAGGAGTAATAAAAAAAATGATCAGGCTCTTAAACACCAATTATAGCACATTCTTAGATAACAACCTTACAGAAAATTTGAATTGAAAATGTTAGCAAACTTTTCTTGTATTCATCTGTATGACTTTGATGTCAAATAATATGTAAAATGTGAACTATAAAATAACTTTTTCATACACCAATGATTAATGTAAATATATGGAGTTCTTGCATTTTTAAGCATAAATAGAAACGTGCTAAATTCAAAGGATTTCAGAATATTTCGTGTTTACATTGCATATTTTTTTAGAATTATTTTGAATAATATAATGTCTTTATTCTATTGAGACTTTCCAACAAAGTAAATTTCTAAGATGAGTTTACATCTTTGAAAATGGAAATGATATATAGTTTTATTCTTTTACATGTTATTTAGAAAAGATAAATCCATGATATCCTAAAGAAAAATTGTATCTTCAAAATTAAGGCATCATAAAAAGCTGACTGAGGATTATAATTAAAGCTAAATAGAAAGTGTCATTACACTTAAAAAGGCTAACACTTTAGTATGCCTAATAAATAATTGTGTTAACTTTCTAGGATATATATATATATTATTATTATATATTATTATATATATATATATATTGTTATATATATTATTAAATAAAATTCTTTTTTATTAAATAAAATTCTAAGCCAATGTTTCCACAGGAGTTATTAAAAGGAGAATTCTTAACACTATACCACCACAGAACTCATAATTTCGTAAAGGTGCTGCTTAGGTTAGTGTTTCAAAACACAAAAATAATAGCATAGGCACTAATTTTCATCAGAGGCATTCAGACCTCCCAGGGCCACAGGACATAGGAAAAATTTTGATACAACCTAAGGTTATTGTTAATATTTATGAGTAAAAGCACAGGATACTAGAAGTCATCCTGAACTTCCTAGGTCTCAAAATAAATGGTATTTGAGTAAACTGAACTAAATATATTAAAGCTCAGGCAATTTACTCCATTAACACGGACATTCTGTTGCATGCTATTTAAGCATTTTTCTACAAGATTTTAATTTGGAAGCTGTACAGTTATTTTTACACTTGGCAAAACTCACCAGTAATATACAGTAAATTTTTTAATGTCTACAAATTGACAAATTGAATTCTGGTAAAGCTATCTAAGAAACAATTTTCCTAAAATAAATTTTAAGTGATAACAGAAAATATCTGAAGAGAATTCCCTTTTACTGTTGTGAAAAAATAAATGAAATAACTAAGAGAACTAAACATCCATAACTTACAGTTGTACTAGGAAACAGCATTTCACAAATCTGGAATCACTGATTCATGCAGTGGAGACTGAACTAAAGTGAAGGAAGATATGAGACATTAATAGAAACTCCCTTTCAAAAGAACAGAGAGTTATCAGAAGTATGTTGTGGAAACTTCAGGAGGCCATAGTAACATTATCTATTTTAGATACAGGACTGGAAAACCAGGATCAGAGAGCATAGCTTCTTCAGCATTGCACATAACCATCATGAAACTCAATATTCTTCTTGTGTACCTTGAATCCACCAGTGAGCAGACATTAGAAAGCAAAACAACACAGATAAACTTACATAAATAAATACATATGGATAGAATTTTATGCTCACTTATTAAAATAATATCTGCTTTTCACTGAAAAAAGACACAATTGATGAAACAGTCAGAAATTCATTCACTTAAGCAATATTTATTGGACATCTGTAGTGTTTTTAAATGCATTAGATACTGATGATGACAAAATAAAAATATTTTCATCCATTGTATAAATTACCATTTAAAACATCACAATATATCTTTATAAGACAATAGTCTATGTTTTTAAATTTTATTTTTATTATTCTTAAAATCATTTTCTGAAAAATTATTCTGAATAAATGGAGGATATTAATAAGTAGTTTGCAATGCTGCCACTACTAACCGCCTAAACAATATTTCATTTTAGGACATAGCTTGTCTTCTCTCATAATGCTGAAGAAGAAACTGACATCTAAATTTGGCAGACTTAATTCATGATGATCTTATAGTTATCCAGGAAATACCTTGACTAACATTAACAAAATTATGACCATATTGTTATTTGCAATTATTCCCTCTTCATAACAAAGTGTTCTTGTTTGGAAACTTCTACTTTCCCTCTTTATCAGTTAAAAAACCTTAGTAAACAAGGAGATGAGCTATAAGAACTTCATAAATTGATAGAAGTTTAGCAATATCCTCATGTGCTTTTCATTTCTGCAATAAAAATTGATTTCTCTGAGTTCCTCTGTAACTGTCATGCAGGTTTCTTGCTTGTAATTGGGGTGCAGTCCTTATGAAGTTATTATTTCAAGCAAAGTTAATGATTGAAAGTTGCCATCTTATTAAGCAACTGATTGATGGTAGATAATTATATAGTGAAAAACAACAGCTACAAATAGCAGCCTTTTTAATCTCACCAACTTAGCACTTCCTCCTAATAAAACACTAGAGTGTTACATCCCAAATGTTATTATTCACACTTTCTTTTATAACCAAAACATCATATGAAAAAGAACAAAGGTGGCAGTGAGGTATGAGGAAAGCTAGTGTTAATTGTTGCCAGGCTTTGGGAATTGGTGTTTGTGCAAAATATATTGTATAACTATAAAAGAAAAGTAATCAAATAAGTTTCAAATATAATATAGTAAAGAGGAGTCGTTATGAATTTCAAAATGAACAAGAAAATTCTCATCAGTATAATAAAAGAAAGAAATAGTGAAACAGTTCTCTGATTCTGGAACTATTATTCAAAGTAAAAATGTACCATCTCACAGAGAGTAACAGAGCAGAAAGGAAAACAGAGACAGACAGAGAGAGCCAGACAGACAGATAGAACAGAAGGGACTATAACCTGATGTGCAAATATACAGGTTTTTTGTGAAACTAAGAAAAATAGATAATTCCAGAAGGACAAAACTGCACAAATGAAGCAGATGTAACTATCTGGAGCATCCATACAACAACCTGAAAACCACAGAGGTTTAAAGACATTAAATAATGCCAAGTTTACATGCAGCTAGACTTATTATATTATAGTAGTATAACATACTACTATCATAGCCAATGTTCTCTATAAATTTCTTACCATACTAGGCAGTAGAAAGTAGGAAATTAATGTTATTTTACTTGAACATCATACTTGGTTACACAAGAGATAATTATATCAAAATTTTAAAATACTGAAGGAAAACAAAACAAGAGCTTTGAGGACACTATTATTAGTTGAATGATGCATGTATAATGATTTCTTCATTAAAAATTTTATCAGTACATTTCTGAAGTACGTAATGACTATGTTCACTGAAGGGGATTTGTACATGTGCAGAGCATATTTCAGTTCACTTCTTTTATCCCCTTCATCCAGCTCCAACATCAAATACATTTATTTGTTTATAAAACTCTATAAAGTTACCTATTAGTTATACATATTGATAACCAGACCGACAGATGAAAGAACTTATAAAATATGTAAGACAATTATACTAGGTCAGTGTACACTTGGATACAGTGATTGTGTTGGATGACAGTATCTTTTTTTTCTTAGTCTTTTTTCCTATTAATTACCATATAAGATAAGCCATATGACCACCTTAGGTGACTGAAATTTAATATTATGGTCTAAAGTTGCATCTATTCTCTGACAAATCACTCAAGTTTATCCTTTATGTGACATAGTGTTTATGTGTACATGCCTCATATTAAAATGCATTCAGGTCCAGCTCAATGAGGTGGAACTGGAAGGAGCTGAGCCCAGGATCCAGGTCTGATCAAACAAGTTCAAGTTTGGAAGAACAAGACTCAGTAAGCTGAGGCATATTACTAGTCCCAGGAGGATCCAGGCTGAGGTCCAGACCTACAGGAATATCTTCATGGCACAGAAGTGGTGGAGAGCGGGGCTCGAGTGAACTAATCTGTTTGGAAGACTCCAGGTACATGAAAGGAGGTGCCCAGACAGTACTCAGGACAACTACTTTAAATATAAATTCTCAACTTCTATTCTACTTTGTTATAAAGCTACAATGTTTGTTTATGTGGTCTAAAATTACAAAAGTTGGTCTATTTTTAAATTTTACTAGGTGTTATAAGTATTGCTAATTGTAAATAGGATATCATAACTTCCTTAACATTTTCTCTCTTGGGTAATAATATTGGGTGGTGCTTAGGCAATAATCTCAACAAATCCCAAAGGATGTAGGACAGTGTCAAATGGAATATAATATCTCACTCTCAATCAACAGAGAAGGCAAAGTTCTGAGACACACACAAAACAAGAACCTCTGACACAGAACAGAGACCTAAACAAAAGATTCTTTACAGAGAGGTTCTGATTGCAATGATATAGCTATTTACTGTCAAATTTTCACAAAAAGAAATCAAAATAAAGAATTCTCTCTGAAATAGAAAAGGACAAAAAAGGAGCAAAATATAATGTCAGGACCCAAGCCCAAACAGAACAAACCCAGGAGACATCAGCATAAAGAAATTGGAAGTTGAGCACCTAAAATCTCTGAAATAATAACAGTGACGTAAATTAACAACTGCAGAGTGCTATAGAGCAAAGCAGATTATAAATAATCTCCAAAGTAAAAAAAAAAAAAATAATAAGTAACTACAATTAAGGAATTACAAATGTTTCTAAAGAAGACATTAATAAAAAATTAGAGGAAAAATGATGGAAAACTTGAATGGACAATAAGGGAAAGAAATGGAATGCATGAAACAAATTCAAAGAGATTTGTGGTAAAATTAAAAACTCCATTAAAACTTGACAAAATGTTTTGAATGGCAGGGAAGACACACTTTCAGACCTTGTAGACACTCTTTCAGCTAACAAACAGGTATAGAAAAATCTCTCAAAAAGAAAAAGAATCCAGAAAATCATAATGCACCAGCTACAAGATGATGCAAAGATGATGTTATGGTTTGCATATAGTTGTTCCAACAAAGCCTCCTGCAATCATGGGGTGGACTTCTAGAGCTTGTGATTAACCCATGATCCATTGGGATTATGGTTGTAAGTGCTATAGTCTGGGGCAGATAGTCTGAATGCAATTTAAGGGAAGCAAGCTTGCTCTCTGTTGCCTATGTTACCATTGTTGCTGCCACTCCTTTTCTCTCTCGCTCTTTGTTTCCCTCTGCTATGTACCAGTCTGCCTTGGAACCACTGAGTATGGACTGAAACCTCCAGTAACTATGAGCTCAATAAACCTTTTCTTCTCTAATTTTGGGTGTTGGGTATTTGACCCATCAACAAGAGCAGAGTAACTGAGACAGACTTTGATGCCAAGAGTGGGTTCATTGCTTTGACTAAACCTTTCCATGTGGGTTACAAGCTTTTGGGAATGGCTTATGGGAAGAGATAGGAAAGTCACCAACAACAGAAGCTCTGGAACAGCTTGGCTGTTCTGTATGGAAGATTCTGGTCAGAGCTTGGAACACCAGAAGACTAATAGAAATCTTGCCTTTAAAGACTACGCTGGGGAGGTATCTGCTGGGGGAAAAAAAAAAAAAAAAGGAATGTATTGGTTGTGGGACTCCAGATCATTTGTGGTTTGGCTTGGCAGAAAGTTTGTCTGCATTTTGCTCATGTCCAGAGACTTTGCCTGAGACTGAGTTTAAGCATAGCAGACTGATTGTTCTTTCAAAAGAAATGTCAAAGCAGCTAAATATTGAGCAAGTAGCATGGATATTGATGGGGGCTTTTATTCAGACTTGTGCTGAGACTCAAGAGCAAAGACCCCAGCAGTAAAATTTAAAACGTTGTGAGTTTGGCCAGAAAGGAAGCCCCAATAAAGCTATGGACTGTAAAGGTAGAGTTAAGGTTCCACTGCCAGAAAGGAACAAGAGAATATAAAAGATGGCCTGGGGGCATCACAGGAGATGTCAGGTCTCTACACGTTACAGCCTCAGAATTGTCAAAGTCAGGGACTTTGCCTTGGGGAAAGAACTGCTGAGCCCCATGTTCCAGAATGGTGCGAGGCTGGAGAATTATCCCTTGGAATGATGGTCAGAGTTCGTAGTGATCTAGGCACTTAACCCCTACAATCAAGATAGAAGGAAGACTGACTACTGTTCCAGCTGACATCAGACCTTGACATCATCCATGTGTCATTGGTTTTGAGTACATGGAGAATGCTGGAGTTCTGAAATTAAGAAGGCTTCCACCTTAATTTCAGAAGGCCAGGGAGAACAGGTGGTATATTCCTGAGAGGGCAGTATGTGAAGCAGAAGGTAAGAAGCTTTATGTGCAGTGGAAACCACAAAAGCTTGGTAATTTCAGGAATGTGGATCATCTAAAGGAAACTACAAGGAAGGAGCAAAGCTGGTCTAAGAAAAAAGACAACAAAAGTGGCATAGGGGTGGAGCCACATGGAGCTTAAAATTTGCCACAGATTGCTTTGGATGTTCCACATTGAATTAAAGGATCTAATGTTTTCCCTGCTGAGTTTTGAGCTTGTGTTTGTCCCAATGCTTTTTATTCCCCTGTTGTTTGCAACTTTTGGAATTATAACATTTATGTTATGCTATATAATCAGCCATCGGGTATTTGTCCCAGCAACAAAAGAAAAATTACTGAGACAGATACACAATGCAAGTGTAAAAGGCATTGATGAGAAAGAAAGAAACAAAACAAGCAACATAAAAAGGCCAGAAATAATAGTTTAAAACTTCCCAAATATGCAGAAACAAACTGGCATCCAGTAACTGAAACATATAGAACTCAAATAATATAAACCCAATTAAGTCTATACCCAGACATATAATAATCAATATCCCAGAAATTCAGCAAAACAAAAACATACTTAAAAAGCTACAAAAAAGAAACAGATAACATTTAAAGACCTGTTAAATTAACAGCAGATTTCAACATACAAACCATCAATTCCAGAAGAGCACAGAGAGAGTATTTCAAGAAAAAAATACTCTACAAGAAAAAAATAAAATCCAGAGTGATATAACCTGAAAACCTATCTTTCAAATTTAATAGAGGAGTAAAATACTTCCATGACAAAAAATGACTAAAGAAATTCATGGTCACCAAGCCAACCCTACACAGAATATTATAACATCCTATAGAAAGGAATAAAGTGACCACAATTCCAGGATCACAACATAAAGAACTCACCACACAGGTCAAACAATTAGAAACAGGAGAGAAGAAACAGCAAGATAAAATATGACAAACATAAGCCAAAACATATCAGTTATATACTAATGTAAATGGACTCATGTTACCAATTAAAAGAAATAGTTTGTCAGAGTGAATCAAGAAACAAAATGAAATAATATGCTGCATACAGGAAGCACATTTAACCCCTGAAGAAATTCATTGACTGAAAGTTAAAGGATGAAAAATAATATTACATGCTTCAGCGATAGCTATTCTGTGTGGAGATAATCTTAACTTCAAACTAAGAATGACCAAACAAAATAAAGAAGGTCCATACATATTTTCTAGGGAAAAACTTTAATAGAAACAGATAATGGTAGAAAATATGTATGCACCAAGCAGCCAAATACATAAGACAAATGTTATTTTATTTTATGGCAGGATCTACAGGGTATTCAGGGTCTCATTACTAAATTGGACTTATAGTGATCTGACTGTTTACAGCCACCCAGGAACTAGCATTACAGTGTATCCTCGGGGTGGGGCTGGCATGGTCAGCCCAAGGATCAAGCCCCCAGCCCCTGTACCTACTTGCAGGCATTTTAATCCACTAAGCTATTTTGCTGGCCCCAAACTTTAAAAGACATGAAAAATCTAACAACCAATAACACAATCCTAACAGGGGTTTTAACACCCTCTTATCCCCAAATCATAGGTTAAGTAATTTTTAAAAATTAGCAAGGAAATTGAAGATCTGAACCAAACTTTTGAACAAATGGTCTTAATGTAGATTTATGGAGTGATCCACACAACATCAGAATATACATTGCTTTTTCAGCTGCCCATGGGGGATTCTCTAAAATAAACCACGTACTAGTCCATAAATCATGCCTATGTAAATTTAAGAAAACAGAAATTATTCAATGAATATTATCTGACCACAACATAATCAAACTGGAAATTAATGACTAAACAAACCACAAAAAAAACATAAACATATGGATATTAAATTACACCGTCCTCAACAACCAATAGGTTACACATGAAATTCAACAAGAAATTAAACATTTACAATCCAGTGAAAATTCAACAGACTCACCAGACTTGTGGGATACAATGAAAGCAGGTCTCAGAATAAAACTTATAGCAGTAAACTCATACATTAGGAAACTGGAATGGGAACAAATAAATACCCTAATGTAGCAACTTGTTCTTCTAGAGAAAGAAGACCAAACCGATCCCAAAGCCTAAAGAAGGCAGGGTACCATAAAGATTAGAGAAAAAATTAATGTAATTGAGAGAAAGTAAACAATACAAAGAATAAATAAATGATTCTTTAAGATAAAAAATAATCCTTTAGCCAACATCATTAAAAAAAGGAAAGAAAAACCTCAAATTCAAACAATAAGAAATGAAAAGGGCAATATTGCTACACAACATGTGGAAACTCCGAAGATCATCAATAGCTACTTTGAGAATCTTTACTTTCACAAAGTCAAATACACAGAAGAAATGAACAGATTCCTAGAAAGATGCAAATTATCAAAACTGAATCAAGAAGATATAAAAACTCTGAATAGCTCAGTATCAGCTAATGAAATTGAAAATGTAATCAAGCCTTACCACCAAAAATCAACGTGATCCCTGATGTATTCACAACTGAATTCTACAAGAAATTTAGGTAAAATTTAATCCCAATACTCCTGAAAGTCTTCAATGAAATTGAAGCTGAAGCAGTATTCCCTAAATTATTCATGGAGGCAAATGTGATACTGATGTCAAAACTGAATAAAGAGTCAACCAAAAAAGAGAATTACAGGCCAATCTGCCCCATGGACATAGATTAAAGAAAAAAAAAAAACTTGATAAAATACAGGCAAATAGAGTACAGCAAATCATTGAGAAGATTACACACCATGGTCAGGTAAGTTCATCCCAGAGATGCAAGGTTGGTTTAACATAAACAAATCTATAAATGTAATACAGGATATCAATAGATCCAAAGCAAAAAAAAAAAAAAAAAAAAAACATGGTCATATCGATAGATTCAGAAAAGTCTTTTGGCAAAGGCAAACACTCAATCATGATCAAAGTCCTACAGAAAATTGGAATAGATGGCCTCAACCTCAATCTAATAAAAGTTATCTATGACAAATCAACAACAACATAATTCTAAATCGAGAAAACCTGAAAACTTTTATTCTGAAATCAGGTACAACACAAGGCTGTCATCATCACTCTCATTCAATATAATTCTGCAATAATTAGGTAGAGACATTAGACAAGACAGTAATAAACTGAATAATAAGAAGTTAAACATCATTAATTGCAGGTGGTATGATACTCCACATGGAAGATCCAAAATCTCCACCAACAAGCTCCTATAATTAATAAAAAAAAAAAATCAGTACTATAGTAGGATACAAAATCAATAGCCAAAAATCAATAGCATTCCTCTACACAAATAAAAAACTTACTTAGAAATTAGAGAAAAATAGAATACCTTTCATAATAGCATTCAAACAAATGAAATACTTAAGTATTAATTTAACAAAAGAAGTAAAAGATATATGCAATGTAAATTATAACTCTTTGAAAAAAGTGAAGAGGAATTAGAAAATGGAAAAGTATTCCTTGATCCTGGATGGGCAGAATCAACATTGTGAAAATGGCCACAATCCCAAAATTGTTATACAGATTTAATGCAATCCCTAGCAAAATACCAACAACATACCTTACAGATCTAGAGAAAGTTTTCCTAAAATTTATTTGGGATTGGAAAAGACCCAGAAAAGCAAAGACAATCTTGGGCAACAAGTGCAATGCAGGAGGAATTACATTTGCTTGCTTAAAATTATACTGTGATATAATTGGCATAATACCGGCAAAAAAAAAAAAGAGCAGATCTGAGGATCAACAGAACAGATTAGAAAATGCAGATACAACTACAAACACACTTAGCCAATTTATCTTTGAGTAAAGGGCCAAACATGATCACTGGATGAAAAATAGCTTCTTTAACAAATAGTGCTAGAAAAAAAACCTAGCTAGAAACATTCCAAAAACTAAAGCTAGGTCTGTTTCTATTGCCGTGCACCAAACTAAAGTCAAAATGGATTAAAGATCTAAACATGAAAACAGAAATACTAAATCTACTGGAAGATAAAGTAGGTGAAAATATTGAAGACACAGGGGTAGGCAGGCAGTCCATAAAAAAAACCTAACCACATAGAAAATATTTCAAAAAATTAACAACTAGGATCTTGTCTTATTTAGAAATTTCTGCATGTCAAAAGAAACCACCAACAGAATGAAAATACAATCCACAAATTGGGAAAAATAAATAAACCAACAATCACTCAAACATAAGATTTTTATTTAGGACATATACAAATCTAAAACTTTAGTCCCCCAAAATTTAAAGACTCAGTCCAAAGAGATGGGCATCAGCAATAAATACATACTTCTGAGAGGAAGAAATGCAAGTGGCAAATAAATATGTGAAAAAATGTTCCGCAGCACTGGCTGTTCAATAAATGCAAATTAAAACAACACTGAGATACCATCTTATCCCAATAATAATGGCTATTATAGACAAATCAACTAATAACAAATGCTGGAGAGTCTGTGGGGAAAAAAAACTTTTTACTCTATTAGTGGACATGGAAACTATACAACCATTATGGAAATCAGTGTGCAGTCTTGTCAGAAAACTAGGGCTAAAAATCCCATTTAACCCAGTCATTCTTTTAGGTATTTCCCCAAAAGAATTGAAAACACAGTGATATATGTAGAACCATATTTATAGCAGCAAAATTTTCACAGGCAAATATTGGAAACAACCAAAATGCCAGCACCTAAGGAATGGATAAAAAGGTTTATATTTTTATACAATGGAGCACTACTCAGCTATAAAGACAGACAAACTTGAGGGATTTACCATTAAGTGGATGTAAGTACAGGCTGTACTCATAAGTGAAATAGGTCAGACTCACTTGTGTGAATATCAGATTATCTCCCTAGTGTATGAACCTTAAAGAATAAATAAAATCTGAGAAATATGATAGACGTAGTAAAATGGAAAGACTGAATATAAGGAATGAACAATGAAGGTATTGGTAAAAGAGAAAAGATAGGAAGAAAAGGAAAGGGAAAAATCATGCAAGTATACATAGAGAATAGCTGAAATTGTATTAAAAACTTCCATCAGTTCTATTTATTTATTTATTTATTTTTAATTTTATTACTTTTAATAAGAACAATGAGACAGTTTCAAAACAAGTTACTAGGACAGCCACAATAATTAATACAATGCATATAGTTGATTTCACAGTGGTTATTCATAGTACAGGATGCAGACATGATAACTTTTCTAAACACTGTTGGAATAAACATTGCTTGTCATTGAGCCAAGATAAAGTAATTGTATGCATAGTCCAATATTCGTAATAGTAGTGGGTTATCAGCAGAACTGGCATTGTTGAAAGCTGTTGACTTAAGCCTTTGAAAGCTCAGCGTACTTATCTGGCTTTACTTTAAATGCCTCTTGGTTAAACTTTTCTGCTGGATGGTTAAGGCCAAGTTAAAGCAAGACCTATATAACAAAACGTATAACTTTTGTATCTGATAAGTTCAGTTAAATCCCCTCAGGATTTACTTTGAAACCGTGTACAGTGTTTTGTAGAACTTTTGTCAGTGTTAGTCGTCTGGATGAGTCAAAGGCCATTGCTTGACCATTTTGCTCTCTGTGAAACCCTGAGAGAATGTTTTCTTTCAGGTGACTCTCCTTAGGCACACTATACATCATCGATGTATAATGGTGTTTTCAGTTTACAGCTGATACAACAATGAAGAAAGAACCTTTTCTTCCATAGCCTCCCCAGCATTTGTTGATGAGAACCATTCTTTGTGGAGTGTGAAGAAATCTCATAGTTGTTTTAATTTGTATTTCTACAATGGCCAGCAGTCTTAACTTCCATTCACATTTTCTCACTTTTCACTCTAATCATGAATTTGCTCTTTTAAAAAAGAACATAAGAATCTCTTAGATAGTTTCATGGACTTTTAGAAAAATTGAGAGAGATAGGCAATGATTACTATTGCATTTTATAACCATCCTTTCCTTTAATCTAAGAAGTACTTGAAATCATATAAAAGATTCTCGTGGTTTTTTTTTAAAGAGAAAGCTGATAATTAGGGTGAAAAACTAGAAACTTTGTAGTAAGGAGATCCTGTGTATTAGAAAATAAGAGATAGAAACGGTATAATTGACAAGAAAGAGCAGAAGAAACCACAAGTAAACCTGTTACAGAAATAGAAACCCTTTTGAATGAAGAAATAGAAACCCTTTTGAATGATATCCTAAGATATCTATCCTTCCAAATTAAAATACAAGGAACCCAACAACACAGCCTGTGCAGCTCATCATTTGAAGTTATCTATGTTCCTGCCTTTGTATATGCAATGGAGCTAGAGGGGATGTGGCCCACATCTCTCATTTTAAAGTAAAGTTAGAACACAGCCAGGCCTTGATACAGTACAAGCAAAACCACTCTCAGGACAGGAGGAGCTGAGATGAAATTCTAATCAAGCACAGTGACCAGCCTGACTTCAGTACTCAAGAAACACCATGGTCAGAACTAGTGATCAGAAAATGCTGGAGCTTAAAAACAATAAGTTTTTGAGCATATAAAATAAAATTATTCTAAAACATTTATGCTCTGTCCCTTAGTTAGCAACCTCAGCTCTGTACTACATCATTACTGGATCTTCCTGGGACTCTCCTATCCTTGCTACACCAGTCATTCAAAACCTTTCTGAATGATTCAGATGTGACGTTCCTAAGATCCACTCCTGTAGGACCTTTACAAAATATGCCAATAATGAGGCATTTCTCACTTTTGTCCTTATTTCACTAAAGAACACTCAAATGTCCTATTTACCTACAGTACTGACCTTATCTGGTGACTACCAACCAGTTATCAGCTGTGTAGTCCTCCCTGTCACCACCAAACAAGGATAGGCACAAAGAAGTGGGAGGGGTGGGGAATGCATCACCATGATAGTTTGAAATATAATCTTCCTTGCTGTGCCTCTCCATGTGATCAGTCTCCAAATGGCCATATGTAAAGGATTAGAATACAAATATAAGGGGCAGTAAGTGAGATGTCTTTTTACCAAAACTGTAACTCAACAAGAAAAATCAACTTACAAATATCAGATGAGTAATAATTTATAAGAAGACAAGAATAACAGACTCATTTACATAACAGTGGGATTGGCACTGAGAGGTATCCCAGCTACTCAAGATGAAAGTATCTTGTTAACTGTGAACTACATGTTTTGGTCATTATTCAATTCACCTAATTGAAGAACCTTTTACATTTAAGGTACATTTGGTTGTCTTTCTTGCCTTCTATAGAATTCAGTATTCCAGCTATAATCAAACGTGCTTTAGCTAGGTAACAAAGTTTTCCATATATTTATTTTTGAGGTAGTACTCATTTATTTGCATTATTGGCTCTCATGTACCACCAAGAAGTGAACCCATTTAGAAATATGCAAATCAAAGATGTAAAAAATAAGTAAGATTTTGTTTTCAGGTAGCAGGACCTTCTTTTAAAGGTCAAGTCAAATTTAGTGGATGTCATCTGAAACTTGTAACGACTTTTTATAACCACAGCTATAAACTAAAATGCTTTAAATTTTGCTTTATATCTAAAATCTGTTATTAAAATCATTATATTATAGAATTTGGTAGTATGAGACCTCAGGAGATTGAAGTGATTTTGTATAAAAAGAAGAAACATTTTCTTCTCAAAAGAAACTCTGAATATTGCGAAAACAGGTTATTCTTATAGAACCACAATAGAAATTAAAAGTTAAAGCTGAATTGTATAACAACACATGCTAAAATGTCATACAGAAGTAAACATGAAATCTTTGATGGTTCCTGCTACTCAATACCCAAAGCAATGCAACTCTGCTATCTTCCCAGTTTAAGATAGAATGTATAGTTATTATAAAAAATGCAATAGACTTTATGCTTCACAATACATACAAAGGTTCACATTTAATTCACACAAATGTAATGCCTTACTGTTCTCTCAAATGTCAACTTATAAGCATCATATGTGCTACATGGAAGGTGAGCTTCACTTCTACTGACCAGAGGATGCCAATAAGTACACATGAAACAAAAATAAAAATATGATCACACATTTTCTGTACATTTCATGCAAAATGGGAACAATGTGAAAATAACATCTATAAAGCACCCTTCCCAGGGTCAAACTTTCACAAAAATGGCTAACATGCAGAAAATCCTGCATAAATCAAAGATCCAAGGCAAATTACAAAATTAAGGAACAATGGTTACCTTATTTTTCTTGTAACAGTGCAGAAATGTTGATGCTCCAAACCAATGGCTTGTCTATCAATCCTATAGGTGAACAGGTTGGATATGGAGTGATCTTCACACTGAGCAGCACACCATTCTTTCCTATCGACTGCTCTGGGAAAGCCTTGCTAATCGCACTCCTGACATATCAAACAATCATCCTGGTCGGTTGTCATGGAGAAGGGCTATGATTTTTTGGCCAATACACACATTGATCCTATTAATCAAAGAGCCCATTCGCAGAGTCTGTGCAAATGGTTGCAATAGGGGATCTCATATTTTTTAAATCTCAGACTTTCACTGTGCAATCATCACTGCCTGAAACAACATTGTCTCCCATGGTGAACACAGCTGAGGTCACAGTGTCTCTGTGTCCTTGAAAAACATTTACATTGTTATCCTCAGTATGAAAAACCTGTTGGAGGTGTTTAGGAGCGTTGTCTAATTCATCCTGTGTATACACATGAATGGTTTTGCTACTGCCATGTTTCCTATCTTTTCTGCTTACAGTCTCTTCATTGTTTAATTACTAAGTTCTTGGTTTCCATTCAACTGTGTTATGCTTTTCCATTTTTATTTCTTCTTTTAAACTCTTTTGACTGACTTTGGGAGATACAAAAGTTACATGTTCTGATATACAAGTCTTGCTTTAACTTGCCCTTAAGCACCCAACAGAGAAGTTTGATCACAAGGCATAAAAAGTTAAGCTAGGTTATATGTTGAGCTGTAAAAGGCTTAAATCAACAGCTTCCAACATTGCCAGTTCTGCCAATAAACCACTGCAATTATGAAATATTGGACTATACATGTAACTACTTTCTGTTAGTTCAATGAGAAGAAATTTTGTATTAATAATAATTAGAAAAATTATCATGTCTGCATGCTGTGCTCTAAGTAACTAACAAGGACAATATAAACTGTATAAATTATTTGGAATGTACTACTAACATGTTTTGAAACCATTACATCTTATTAAAGATGCATTACATGCCAGCCCAAACCCCACCGCTGGGAGCTGAGCCTGCGCACCCGCTGCGGGTAAGCCCCTGCGCCCCTCTGCCCCGCCTCTGCGTTCCCGCGACTAACTTCCTGTCCCAGCCCAGCCCAAAC
>PVJA010042789.1:0-17119 GCA_004027025.1 Myocastor coypus | reverse complement strand
ACACTGCTATTCAAGTTACCCGAGGTGCACAAAGCCTCTTTCTCCTTAGTGGGGTGGGCAATGCGGGTTGGGTCTGCAGTGACTGACAGGCTGGCTACATGTCCACTGACGGAGCAGCCAAGTGAAGAAGCAGTACCTTTGGGCTCAGCAAAGGTCAAGTTTCCTGCAGTGCGAGGACACGTGCAGAGCTCAAGCACACAGGGTACAGTTTTAAAGCTTTGAGTACTCCATGTATTTTTTTGGTCATAAGGAAATGGCCGCTGTTTCGTTGCCTGTGCTCTGTTTGCCTTTCCTCCCCACGATGGCCTGTCCTCAGTGCCAGTTGGTGCCCCAGGTTCAGTCCAATCCCCATCCTCATTCCAGGGTCGAGCCATAGTTGTGAAATCAAGCCAAATCTTGTGCTCATCCTCATCAGGGTCCTCGTCATCCCCCCATTTGTCTTCTTCTTCCTCAGCTGTGTCCTTGTCATCCTTCCCCAGTGTCAGTTTGTAAACACAGTAGCAGGCCCCAGCCCCAAGTATCAGGCCTGCTGCCATCAAACTTACTTCCCGGGCCCGGCCCATACTTATGTCTGCGCCACTCTCAGGGCTTGCTCTACCTGATTGAAGAGGTCTCCTAGAGCCAGAATGAAGCATGCAGGGAAGTGATCTTCTATCTTTCCTAGGTTTTGTAGTTCTGCAAATAAATCTGTGGGTGACAAGAGTGTTAGGGAGAATGGATTTTCCTAAAGGTTTATGCCTTAGTAGGCAGACTGAAATTTCAGTGCTAGTTAAAGATTTGGAGTTAATAGGAAATTTCTGGTTTGTGTGTGTGTGTGTGTGTGTGTGTGTGTGTCTCCTGTTTCCTCTCAGGATCAGTCCTTCCTCTTTTTAGACCCTCAGAGAAGCAAGAGATAGGGTTGTGTCCTATATGACAATGAGGCTTGTGACAAGTTTAACTCTCAAGTCCCCTCAAGTAGTTTTTTTTCCTTCACTACACATAATTCTATTTTCCAAAATTCGTATACTTTCTCCAACCAACCTTTAAAAATTCAGGTGAATTTCTTCTCCCCTTGTTTCTGTTGTCACTGTTAGTTCTACATTGATGAAGGACAGTCTGGTAGGTGAAGAAACACACAAGTAGGTGGCTATGGAAAAGTTAAAGTGTAGTGCGTAGATCCTCACTGAGCACCGAGGTTTCCAAGCCCACTTTTCTGAATGTTAGGTCTTTGGGTTAAACTATTTTTTACACCATCTTTACTTTTCTAACTAGGCTTCCCCCACCCCCTTCATCCGCCATTTTCCATAAAAGGCTGCCACACCCCTTTCCCTGCACTGAAATGGGAGGGGGTGTGGAGTAAGACGGGCTGGATGGGGCTTCAGGGACTTGCCCTGCTCAGATCCCAGCTCCCCTCTTTGCCACCCATGCCCAAGCTTCTGGGTTCATCCCACCTTCACTTGGTGCTCCACGGTTTCTAGCAAAGCAGTTTGTTGCTCTCACCAAGATCTGTGCTACAATCTATAGATCTGCAACAGTCAGCAGAGCAAGGAGAGGGAGTGCTTGGTGCACTGAGCGGCAACGAGGGCACGGTGCCTGAGTTGTGGAGCCTCGCTTTCCTTGGGTTCTCATAACCGCCATTCACTCTCCTAGACCCCACATGAAGCCTGCTTCTCCTTTCCAGTAAAATGAATGAGTGGAGTGGGGGTTGGTGTGGAAGTAGCTGTGGGGGAAGGTATTTAAAAAGTGGAAGAGAGACGAATCTAGCCCCAGTCTACCTAAACTTGGACCCGAGGCGCTCCGGCTCTCTCCCACCCTCAATACTTTCAAAGCAGTGCCTACCCTTGCACCGACCTGCGTGATCCGAGCTAGTGTTCTTCTTCCTTCACATGCCTGCAGAGTAATAGGGGCTGGTACCCAGACAGAGGCGATTAGCACGACTTCTACACCAGGAGACTCTGGATCACGTGACACTCACGTCACTGGTCAGCTCTGCCCCCTCCCGTTTCCACTCCCAGAAGCAGTGCGGCAAGCGCCAGCCTGCTCTCTACCTCCCCCGCTTTCACTGCGCCCTGTCAGTCTTTTCCTCTGTGGGAGCACCAGACACCAGAAGTGACCAGAGTTGAATTTCACTTTCTGTAATTACAGGAAGGGCTAGCATCTTTTCTTGGGTCTACTAAACTTCTCAGGGAATTGTTTCATCCTTTCCCTGTCTTTGAAAAGCAAAAAAAAAAAAAAAAAAAGCACAGAGAATAGTGAGATTTTTATGAATATTTTTGAAACATTTGGGTTCTGTTTCATTCCAACTTTTTAATATCTCAAGTTACACACGCTATTTTCCAAGCATAATTTACAATAGAATTATTTCCACTTGGAGAAAAAAGGAATTGTCAGCCTTATTTTTTAAATGTACCATAAGCAAGATTTTCCAATTAACAGGAAAGTCTCACTAGGTTAACAAAGTTCATTTGTTTCACATTGAAAATATTTATCTAAATAAAAGTTTTAAAAGAGCACATTAAGGTTTAAAAATATCTTTGCAAACAAAACCAATGCATTCTTAAGATGCTTTATAAATTGATGGATAAACGAAGCTGCATGAAGTCAGTGTTTTATGGTGACCATTATAGGTGAACAAATATCTGCTGGCCCTTTTTTGTTCCCTACTGAACTCAGAGTATTAACATTACACAACTGAGCTTTTCGTGAAAGGCTGATTGATGGCTTCAAAGGACTTTTTGGAGACCTTATCTTCAGATGAATTGCACAACTTTAGAAATTACCAACTTCACACGTTAGCCTGTCTTTCTTTTAAGGGATTTGTTTTAATGTGTATTCTAAAGTTTCATGATATAATCTGCAAATGGTCTATAAGTTAGTGAATTCTCTGTTAATAGAGGGAATTTTTTTAATCCATCGCAGCCCTGATGACATCTCTTTAGTATCTGCCATTCCTGTGTTGTCAGTTACCATAGCAATGACCAGTGTTCACATTCCCAAACGACAATGGCAGTGAGGGTCTGTGGATGACTCTGGATTGTTGCAAAACCCTGGGACTCCTTTGTCATTTTCCCCTCACAAAAGGAAGGAAAAGTTATATCATTTCAAGAAGTCATCAGAAGAAAGAAGAATTACACTCTCTGATTTCTCACACAAGCCCCTCAGAATAATTAATCCCAGAATTCAAGGATAAGTATGCGGAGGTTAGCCCCCAGACACCCACTAGTCCTGGCTTGGGGCAAATACTCTAAATGGAGATTGAGAGTCATATTCTAAATATAGACTTTTCAGGCAGCCTCTTTCTTAGAATGTTGAAATATGACACCTACACAGGCTGGAGGCCCTCCAACCTGAGGCCCCTGTGGAGGAGGCCCTCTCTGGAGGAGAGCCAGAGAGCTCTTAATGTCTCAATGGCAAATATTAAAGTCAACAATGTGTTGCAACTTTCTGGCTTTCCCAAACTTTTCAAATCGAAGCTCATGGACTAATATACTCCATCATTCTATATCTCTTCCTCATTTGTTTTTCTCATATCCACTTTTACTGTTCTTTTCGTGACACTTTACTTTTCTCAAATAAATGCAAATTATTTATGATGGCTTACTGAGAGAACACTTGGTTCAACTGCTAATCATCCAGTTTTTGGTACCTGGCACTTATATAAGTGACCCTTTTGTTTTGAACGTACACATTAGAAAGAATTATAGAACATGTGAAGTTTAGCAAGGACACATGCCTTGGTGTCCCACACAGAATTCTACAATATGGACTAACTTTTGGGAAATTTAACCAAACTTCAAAGACAAAGTATTCATTCCTGCCTCTGTTTACCAGAGTAGAATATTTGTCCCTTTCTTATATCCTGCAATTATCTAGTTTATAATTCAGTGCCACCATACTTCCATTCAGACCTGGTTGAAATCCATTCTGCCTAAATCTGTTAGCTATGACAACCTTCTCAATTGTTTTACCCCTTTTTACTCTGCTCCCCAATTCTTACTTGAATTGGAACTTGGAGGCTAACATTTAAAAACTACTGTGCTTTACAGTATACACTTATCAACAAATTTGTATTTAAAGACATGTCACGCTCCAGACACACCATCTGAAAGTGGAAAATGCTTAAATCCATCCTCAGACAAGCCTGTTCAAAGGATAGTGAAGCCACTGCAAAATAAAGCCTTTGCCTAAAATCAATCTGTCGACACATGTGATTTGTGGCTTACAAAATAGCTGAAAACAATGGACAGTAATAATAATGCAACTGTGAAAAGTGAGAAATATAAATTATAGAAGGTTGTTATCTTGGAAAATTAAATTACTTTTTGTATTGTGCTATTTGCTTTTGTAAAGTTTTTAGATTTCAATCGACAGAACCCAACCTGGGTAATAGGAGGGAATGCTGAAGATCAGGCTCAACTGTCGAACTAGGCAGAACTGGAAGAATCTAGTCAGGGTATCATAAGGCTAATGATGGTCAGGCACTTCCTGTGCCACTGAGCTACCTGCTCAGCCTGGTGGTCAGGTTTTATCTTTCTGCTCAAGATTCATGTTTTAGTAAGAGAACCTTTGATTGGGAATAGCCAGTCATTTACTAATGAAATGTAGGTATCGAGAATATAAAATGTGTTTTCTTTCTTTTTTGAGAAAGATGTAAATGGTTTCACAAATTGTTGATTTGTAAAAGCTCTTTAACTCTTTTGGCCATTATCTTTGTCTAGTTGTGACTGACGTTCTCCGAGCATGTGGGCTATAGCACATCATAGTTGCATTTTCTATATTAACTAAATTCAGAAAAAGATGTGAGAAGACAATACATAAGGATGTCCTCTGAGTAAAAAAAAACACTGTGTTTCTCCCCTAGAATATTACAGAGTTGCATCTACTGTTCAGTTTTTCCCCCAGTGTTGGATGATCTAGCCCTATTTTTTTTAAAGTCATGCATGTTTGTAGTATGCAATAATTATATTCATCGTGGGAATTTGGTGCATGTCCCTAACACATTTTAATTTTTTGACCTCCCCTCCCTTTCCCTCTCCAGCCTAGTCCTCATTTTTTTTTATACAACAAGAGCACATCTTCTCACAGTATCGCTATAAAGACAAGCAAATGTAGAGCAGAATGCTCAAACCCATGTGTGCCTACATTCCTATCTGGTTACATCACTAGAGAAAATAAGTTTCAATTTACTTCAATATCAGAATAATTTACCCTGAAAAATACAACTGTTAGGAGTAGTAGAGGATTTCAGCATTCTTACCTGCCTATTTTCTTCCTATAAATAAGCTACTACTTAGCAAAGGACAACCTCAGAAAGTTCTATCTTGAACCTGCAATCAAAGCAAGGACATTCATTCACCTTAAAAAAGTGGCCTTTAGCTGCAGAGGCTTAAAGAATTCTGACACATAATTGAGGGTGATTTTGCCTAAGAAAGTTAAAAAGTTTCATTCCTCTTAGCCAATATCTTCCTTTCTGCCAGACAAAGTGTGGATGGGAACCACCAGCACTTTCCCTTGACTCTTCTAAATATAGAATCAAAAGTTGATTGGCTTTTGTTTGCTAAATTTCAATCATGTTCCAGTAATGTCTCCCATAAGCTAAATCCATATGAACTTTCTTGAAGTTTGTTTCTTCGCAAACTCCTCTGTCTTTGCATTTACTTATATATTTTCATTAGATTTAAAAATTTGTATTCACATAACAGCCTTACATCCAAACTATTAGGAAATAACTAATGAAAAGATCCTATGTTCTGAAAAGCTATAGGATTTTTTGTTTTGTTACTTGTTTTTGTGCTGTACATTAGTTAATGTTCTTTGATTTTGTACACTCCTGAAATTGGTTAACTTAAATAATGGTAAGTACTCCTTGTCTTATTGTGAAAAAAGGTAAATCACCAGTGAATTATTGAGCTTATTAAATCAGTGAAATGTTTTCACACTAATAGATACCAAGTTTAGGCAACTTTGTGTTAAAGCCTACTTCACTTACAGCTATTCTGCATTTGTATTTGTCTTTCATAATGTTATTTGTATATCACTGACTTTGTCAGTGTGCATGCTGTTTATTTCACAGATACCAACTACAAAGATGTAATTCGTGTTCAATCTTTTGTTACTGGCTCCTGAAGGTTGATTTCCTGCTCCTTGCTAATTTATACAGGTGAAAATCTGCCCTTCTCTAATATTCAAAAGACTGACCTAGTCCAAAGATTTACATATTCTCAGATACACTGATGAACTTGTTCAGATTTTGTTATGGGCTAGGGCCCTGAAAGATATTAAGATTGCTTTGCATGAAGTAGCCAACACTCTACACTAAGTGAGAAACATGGGAGTTTTAGAAACATGATCTCCCACCAGCACACTTTCTTATTCTGAAATGAAAATAGCTTCATTGTGTTTTTGCTCATAAAAAAGAATGCAGGCTAGATGTGATGAAGGTGGGGCAAAAATGACAAAAAATTATTAGTGAAGTAAAATCCACACACTCACTTCAGGTTTCCCTTTCTGTCTCCTTGTTCATTTATGATCTGGGACTGGATTTCAGAGGAAATGATAGAGATTAATAACTGAAGGAGGAGAGGTGAACGGAGAGGCTGATGTCCCAGGAATCCAGGAAAGAAAAAGTCAGTTTTCAAAAAAGTGCAAATGGCCTGTAGCCCCAGGGGAAGATGCTATCCCTTTCTGGTAATCGGAGAAAGGGAAACACAACTACACAGAGGTGGGCTTTCCGATGAAGAATGAATAACAAGGCCCAGCTTGGGGAAGGCAAAGGAGTGGGGCGGGCCCTCTTCTGCCGCACTGCTAGTGGGAGGGGAAATTGGGGACCCGAGTTGGTGGATGACGTAGATCTCACGTGACCAAGAGCTGACGTGTGCAGAAGTCCTTCTGGTCCGGTCGTTGTTCCCATCTCAGTACCAGCTCCAAATTGCCTGGAGGGTGGGTGGACTTGTCGCAGAGGAAAGAAGGAGGAAGAAAAGAAGGAAATTGTCCCAGATCCCTGCAGGTCATTGCCTGGGAAATTCCACAAAGTGGGGGTGGCGGACGGTGTAGGGCGGAGACCGTCGCGGGTCCGGTGGCGCCTCTGTCGGCTCTTCTACTCGCTGTCCGCTTTCCGACACATTTGCCCCGCCAGCAGCCCGTTTCAGTACTGCGAAACGGTGAGCAGGGAGGTGTATGGAGGAGACTCCAGAAATGCAGAGATGGAACTCGTCTGGGAGCCAAGGCCCTGAATCTGGAAAGGGAGATGTGGCCTGGCTGTTGTCTCCCAGTCTATAGGGCACTCCTGGAAGGGAAAGGCTGGAACCGGGGGCGGGGATGGTGGGGTGCAATGCGCTGTGTTAACAGAACCCCAGAGGCTAACGGGTGGGAAATCTTTGACAAACAAGGCCTCCGAATGAGGAAAGTTTCGTTCTCTGTGGATTGGTCCGTCCACCAAGCACTCAGCAGTGTATCGCATGTTTTTCGTCTTTCTGACTGTAGCTGTGTGGCTGGGGGGTCCAACCTTCTCCTGGGTGACTAGTCTTTCTGTAGGGTGCAGCACAACGCCAGGCAAGAGAAGAGGAAGGAAATTTACCCCTTTCGGGGAAGGCTGAGGGTAAGACCATGTGGGGAGCCTAGAGAGGAGGGCGTGGAGGTGGGAGAAAACTAGCGAAGGTATTCCAAGTCCAGGTCTGAGTCCGTGTTTCTTACACTTCTCGGACGGTGACGAAATGGCGTGCACTGTGTGTGTGTGTATGCGTGTGTGTGTGTGTGTGTGTGTGTGTATGTGCTTTGCGCGCGAGCGTGCGTGAGCGCGCAGGAGGGGGTAGGGGGGAAATGACAGCACGGAAACCTATCAGATAGTTTGTACATAATCCTCCTCTCAACAGCACTTAGTCCCCATGTTTTCGATCTGTCATCCTGCAGGTCTGCTGTGGCAGGTGGCACTGCTAGAAGCGAGGGAGGAAGTTTCTCAGGATCTTTGGAGGTCAGTGTGGGCGTGGGGGCTGCCAGGCATGGGGGAGGAGCTGGAAATCAGCGGCGGTTTGCAAAAACTCGTGCGATCCTACTTTATTTTCCTTGGATCCCTCCATTTCAGACTAGGGTATGTACACGTTTTAGACGGCACAGTGATGCTAAAAAAAGAAAAAAAAATCTGATAACCTGGATAGTGATTCAGGAAAGCAACAAACGCATAATCCGTTAAGACTTCATCACTGACTGTTTTTTCTGCAGATCAAAAAGATCCTTGGGCGTGGCACAGCTTCGGGGAAGGGAAGAAGGGGCAAAGTGCCTGTGTCAAGGAGGTTAGTGCAAAAGTGCTACTCCCTAGAGACTCCATAGGTTATGATGAGGGAGGTTTCTGCAGAACTTGTGCACTCCGTTGCTTTTCTGGGTGGCGCAGAGTTGGGATGGGAGGTAGGGAGAGGGTGAAGTGAGGGGAATATCCTCTCAGCAACCTAGATCTCACCCAGAATTCAGTTACTATTTTCCTGTCCCTCTGAGGAACTCTGCATAGCGCGACACAAAGAGAAGAGACATTCAAACCTTATTTCCTTCCTCCACTTCTAGGTCCACCTCCAGAACCAGCTCTTGTGACGGAGAAGTGACTGAAGATCAGCTTCTCTAGCCCTGCACCCAGGCTCACAGCCCTCTTACCCTATCCCAAGCGACTACTCAGTTTCTTGGTCCCTGCTCTTGTCAGGGACGATTGCATGGGCTACGCCAGGAAAGTAGGCTGGGTGACTGCAGGCCTAGTGATTGGGGCTGGGGCCTGCTACTGTATTTATAGACTGACTCGAGGAAGAAAACAGAACAAGGAGAAAATGGCTGAGAGTGGCTCCGGGGATGTGGATGAGGCTGGGGCCAGATATAATGACTGGTCTGACGATGATGATGACAGTAGTGATAGCAAGAGCATAGTATGGTACCCACCTTGGGCCCGGATCGGAACAGAGGCAGGCACCAGAGCTAGAGCCAAGGCAAGGGCCAGGGCTACGCGGGCACGTCGGGCTGTCCAGAAACGGGCTTCCCCTCATTCAGATGATACTGTTTTGTCCCCTCAAGAACTACAAAAAGTTCTTTGTTTGGTTGAGATGTCTGAAAAGCCTTATATTCTTGAAGCAGCTTTAATTGCTCTGGGTAACAATGCTGCTTACGCATTTAACAGAGACATTATTCGTGATCTGGGTGGTCTCCCAATTGTGGCAAAGATTCTCAATACTCGGGATCCCATTGTTAAGGAAAAGGCTTTAATTGTCCTAAATAACCTGAGCGTGAATGCTGAAAATCAGCGCAGGCTTAAGATATACATGAATCAAGTGTGTGATGACACAGTCACTTCTCGCTTGAACTCCTCTGTGCAGCTGGCTGGCCTAAGATTGCTTACAAATATGACTGTTACTAACGAGTATCAGCACATGCTTGCTAATTCCATTTCAGACTTTTTCCGTTTATTTTCAGCTGGAAATGAAGAAACTAAACTTCAGGTTTTGAAACTGCTTTTGAATTTGGCTGAAAATCCAGCTATGACTAGAGAACTGCTCAGGGCCCAAGTACCATCTTCTCTGGGTTCCCTGTTTAATAAGAAGGAGAACAAAGAGGTTATTCTTAAACTTCTGGTTGTTCTTGAGAATCTAAATGATAATTTTAGATGGGAAGAAGATGGAGCTGCTCAGAATCAGTTTGGTGAGGGTTCGCTCTTTTTCTTTTTAAAAGAATTTCAAGTGTGTGCTGATAAGGTTCTGGGAATAGAAAGTCACCATGACTTTTTGGTGAAAGTAAAAGTTGGAAAATTCATGGCTAAACTCGCTGAGCATATGTTCCCAAAGATTCAGGAATGACTTCCTAACTTCGCAGTTTAGAAACAAGATACATTATAAACTATTCCTTTTTCTCAACCTTGTTTATATGGTGGAGGGATCCTTTTAGCTGCCAATTTTGAGTAATAAATGTCATATTGTATTATCCATGCTGATATTTAACCAGGTTGATTTTTTGGGTTTAAGCTGGATGAATATCATTACTTGTCTGAAAACATGTCTTTTGCTTTTTATCTTGCTGCTTAGAGTGAAATATTCTTAGTATTTCTTTTGCATAAGTGACAGTGAACCAATTAGCCCTAAGTAAACTCTGTCATTTGCCTTGATTTATTTGTGTATCATCAATAAAGCTGTGTGTTAATGCTGGAAAGAAAAAAAAAGAAAGAAGAAAGAAATCATCCTTGTGCTTTGGTTTATAATCTAGTTGGAGAGATAAGGAATACACAAACCAAAAGATCCCCAACAGTTTCTGGAGCATACACTCACTTTCAGATGTGTCCTTTCAGGGTACACAGGAGGCAGAGGCCTCTGTGGGATAGGAACATTAGCTGAAGCTTCATGGAGAAAGCAGCTGTAGAAAGTGAACCCTGAATTGAGTAGGGCTGTTAAGGCAGGCCCTAAGAAGGGGAAACCCTGTAAGAGAGCGACTGAGGCATGAACCTTCTTCCTATGACACAAGAACAGTCTGTATAAAATGGAGAGTGTGGGTAGTGGCAGTAAGAAAATTGGAATCCTGGGTGAAGCCAGTGGTAGGTAAGTATTTGGATACTGTCTTTTTGAACACTCAGATACATTAAATATTTTTGACTAGAAAATAGGCTCCTTAGACATGCCCTGCTTACTCTTTGCTGCACAGTGTCAATCAAATTGTTAAGAAATGGCGTCTGGGGAGCTGGGGAGATGGCTCCGAGGCACAAGTGCCTGCTGGGCAAGTGCAAGGTCGTGAGTTTGAACCCCAATCCCACACACACAAAAAAAAAAAAAAGAAATGGCGTCTGTGAAACCCTGATGGTAGACATTTGGTCATATATATCATGTCTTCAAATATTTAAACATGGTGCCCTAAGAGAATAATTGAGTAATGGGTCTAAGTTTGTATGTACAAAGCTGTTTGCCTCATCATTATGATACCAAAAGTTAGCAACAGCTACAATATTTCTCATACTGAACTACTTAAATAAATTAAGGAATGTTCATACAGCAGGATATGACATATATGTGTGTGTGTGTGTGTGTGTGTGTGTGTGTGTGTGTGTGTGCGTGTATGCTGATGGAAATCTATTTTGCTAGGAAAGTATCCTCTTGCATTAAGTGTAAAAGGTTAGTTTTATATAGCAGTATTTATAATATTCCATTTGGGGGGAAATGAAATCATGTTCATAAAGACACTAAAATCTGGAGTTAAGTACATAATAACAATACTTATCTTTGGATAGAAGGATAATTTGCGAGCTTTACTTTTTATTCATCTTAGTTCTTATTTGTCTAAAATGCGTGTTGAGTTTTAGGAAATTTTTGAAAAATACAGTAGAGAGAATGAAGCAGTTAACTCATTCAAAATGGCACTGAGTAGAAAAAAATAAGTTAAAGTGAGATGGATTGAAGTGGTCAAGGTGAAGCTTATGAGGATTAAAGGGGATAACACATACCGAGTACCTACAATACTCTAGCACATAGTAGTTAACTGAGAACCCTTAAGTGATCTGAATTTGGGGTTAATAGATTTTTGGTTACCTTTGCTCTCCAAAGCATTCTGCCATGTTCCAGTATCATTTAATAAATGACACTGTAGCAACAATAAAATTGACATTTGTTAAGTGATTACTGCGTAATTCTATTAGTCCTGTAATGCAAATATTAAATAATTTCTTGAAGTAATAAACTTTTCTCTCATCTAATAATAGAAACAAGGAAACAAGCTGGTTTGTGGAGCTAACTGTATATATACTACATATAATATATAATATATATATCTTGTTATACTGCATATTATTTCCTTCAAAGCAGATGCTCAGATTGCTAGATGTAAGCATGCAAAATTTAAAAAGTTAAGCATTAACTGCTCCTTTTAATAAATTAATAGCAATTAGTAGCACAGTTATCTTAGTTATATTGTAGGTGTGTGTGTGTGTATATTCTTTCTTTCTTTCTTTTTTTCTTTCTTCCTTCCTTCCTTTCTGTCATTCCAGTTGTCCTTTCCTTTGGAGCAATTTCTTTCCCTTTCCCACTATCTATTGTACTTTTCAGATTTTGTTTACTCTTTGTCCAGGTTCTTACACTAGGGAGACAACATATTTACACGTATTGGCTTGATTTATTTCACTTATGAATATGATCACTAGTTGCATCAATTTTTCTATAAAAGCATCAAGTTTATCTTTTTTATAATTGAGCAATACACCATTGTATAAAATGCCACATCTGTGTGTGTGTGTGTGTGTGTGTGTGTGTGTGTGTGTGTGTGGTACCAGGGATCTGCCATGCAAGTGCTTATACCATTGAGCTATAACCCCTGTCTGTACAACATCTTTTTTATCCACTCCTCAGTTGACAGACATTTGTTTTGTTCCCAGGTTTTAGCTATGACAAACTCTACTGCTATAAATGTGGGTAAACATGTATCACTGTGGTATTATGTATTCTGATTTGGAAAAATATCTAGGATGGCAATAGCTGGGTCGAATGGTGTCTTTAATCTTAGTTTTTTGAGGAATCTTTTTACTGATTTCCACAGTGCTTGCACCACTCTACACTGCCACCAGTAGCTTTTTCGCAACAGTCCCTTCAGCTTTCGTTATTGGTTGATTTCTCGATGACAGCCATAATTTCTGGGGATAGATGGGGCATCAGTATCAGTATTATTTGAATTTGCATCTATTGAATGACCAGTAATGTTGAACTTTTTTTCATATATTTATTTACTACTTATATTTCATCTAAGAAGGGTGGATTCACACCAGATTTTCATATGTTTCTGTATAGGTATTCTAATGTCTACAGAGGATAAAAGGACCAGAGACTGACAGGCTTAAAGTTGTTAGATATGGTCATTCTACTAAATTATGGACATACAGAGACTCACTGGATATCAGTTTTAGGAGTGGGATGCAGGAAAGCAGAACAAAAATATTTCTTGGATTTAAAATGCAGAATGAGTTTTACCAGCCTTGCCAGCATCTGTTTGGTCATTTCCCCCTCCATTTGTTCCTTTACATTCTTTCTTTCACACTTTTCTCTCTATTTCCTCTTTCCGGAAGATAGTGATAGTTTCCCTGCATCTCTGTCTCTTTTGGGATAGCATGACTATTTAATTTCCATGTTTCATATAATGTGCCAGTGAGTATTTGATATGGAATGATACTTGTCATTACTAGAGTTGTAAAATGAACTTAGGTATGACAGGATCCAAAGAAATTTCTGGAACTCTTGTTGACCAGTACAAAGACTGAGGACTTAATGTTAGCTTGGTGCTACCATATGTGCCCTCTCATGTGTAACAGCTAGTAGTATCTAGACCAAATAACTTGCTTCTTGGGAAAGTCTTGAGTGAGACTGTGGGATATGGCTAGGTCACACCCAAAAGTCCCAATATTTCCAATAGGAGGTTGCCACAATAATTTTGGTAAGGGGACAACTCTAGAATTGTGTCTGTGACTGTGGCAGTTCATGGGGTCTAAGGGGAGCCAGCATCCCCCTTTTAGAGAAGATACTAGAACTTAGGATGTCTTTCTATTTTGGTTTTGTTGTCCTCTAATAGTTTTAGGGTCTATTTCAGTCCATATATGTTTAAAGATATTTTATTGCTGTTGTTCTGAGGCACTGTCTCATGTAGTTCAGGCTGGCCTTGAACTCAACATGTAGTCCATGTTGGCCTTGAACTTACAGTCATCCTTCTGCCTCAGCTTCCTGAGTGCTGCGCTAGCTGGCTTGTCTCATCATGCCTAGCGAAAGGAAATTTTCCAATGATGTATATGAGTTTGTTAAAAATTGTCACATAGAGCATAATACTTCAAAACTCAAGAAGACTTTTTTTCTTTTTTTCTGATTCATCTTCTACCTTCATCTCAAAATGGATTCCAAGTCGGTTTGGCAAAGTAATTTGAACTAGGAAAATGCTATGTGTACGGCTGTCTGATTTAGCTGTTTCCTTGAGAATGGCTTTTAAAGTAGTGATTATGATTAATTCTAATGTGATCTAATAGATACCTAATTTGTTTCTTGTTGCTGTTTTGTTTTGGGACAGGGTCTTTTGTGTAGTCTAGGCTGGTCTTGAGCTCATTATGTAGGCTGCTATGGCCTCAAACTCTACATCCTCCTGCCCCAACCTCATGAGTGCTGGGATTACCGATGTGTGCCACCACACCTGGTTTTAATTCATTCATTTTGTATTAATTTTGCGTCACCTCCTGAACCGAGTATTTTTTCTTGTTTAATCTGTGGCTTTTCCTTGTCTTTAACCCAGAACTGTTTCAGTATCACTGGGGGATCTCTGCCCTGAGGGTGTCACATAAGGAGGCTAAGAGGGATTTACTTCTTGAAATAGCACATGTACAAGCTTCACCTCCACTGAGGTCCTCTCATACCATGTGTTAGGGACTTGTGCAGTGTGTGTGCTTGAGGAGGTATGCGACAGGAGGAAGAGGGTGAGGAAAGGGAAGGAAGCCTTATGGGAGGGATAATTTTATGCTGACAGCTTCAGGCAAATGTGACTATTCCCCAGTGAGAGTGGACTATATGTCACTCTGTGGCCCTGTTGACCATTAATATCTTAGAAAATGCAAGAGCTGGTATAATACAAGAGACTTTATTTGGGCTCAGAGCCTCTTCACTTAAGTAGCTTTTTAAGCTTGCTGAGGATACAACACATTATCAAGTGTAATAGTATTTTCTTTTGCAAATAAAAACTTGGATGACATTTTATGTCACTGTAAGATTAGGACCATGAAGCAGGACAGATTTTGGGTGTTTGTAGCTCAGAACACTCTTTCCCTAAGGTTAATCTAGACCAGAAACCAAACTGTCAAAGCTTATTTATTTACTCAGTGCTCAGGGAACTTAAGTTAACACAGATAGAGGTTGGTGGCATCAGAGGAGGAGAACATGATAAGTATTTGATTCCTTCAGCTTTGCTCATTTTTTCCTCTCTGTAAATGATTAGGACATGTGATCAAATTCTACTTATTTTCTCTCTTTGATTTCTGGAGGTTTAGTTTTCCTGAGAAGGCTCTATGTAGCTACATTTTTTGTCTTATAAACATGATATTTTCATTTAAAACGTTCCTGTTATATATAGCCACGTGTATTATAAAGTAGACCCCTATTCTGAACATCTTCCAAGAAAGACAGTGTACTTTGAAGTATTCCTTATATTCTGATCATTTTCCGTTATTTATGAAATATTCATAAATAAAAGCATATTTATGCTTCATACTTTTGAAGTGTGGTACACTGAACAACCATACAGCAGAGCTTATTTTACTAAAAATATAATTAGTAATTTTGGTGGCTTCCTAGTTCAGGATTAGAAAACATAACCTGGGACAAAGGCTTTCAGGTGAGACTGTTGGGATGTGCGATAGAAATGAGCGAGAAGAAAAGGCAGGAGGCAGGGGACCACAGAAAGCAAACACAGAGGAGAAAGTTATCCATGTGTACTAACTTGTCAATAAAACACAACGTTACTTTGGGTGATATCTTCAGTAAGGACATAAATAGAACTTCATCCAGGAGTAGCTTATTCTCCCCACCCCCTCCCTATTCCTGTCTTCCTCCCTCCCATTCTCTGTTTGTGCTGAGGATGAAATGCAGGCCTTAGCACATGCTAGGCAAGTACTTGACACAACTTGGCTCCCAAGGCATCCAGGAAGCAGAGAGAGATGGGGACTACCAAGGAAGATGGCATACTCTTCTATGGCATGCCCCAGTGACCCATTTCCAATCTGTCCCCACAGCAAGTCAGCTGTAATGCTCCCGTGATCCACTCGTCTTTTCTGAGCCCCACCTCTGGACATGAAGCTTTGGGGAAACATTTTAGAACTAAGCCATGACAGAATCCTGGAAGTAGTACATGTTCATTAAACATCAGAGCAAGTAAACACATAAACTGTAGCAATTAATCTTTTCTTAACCATGTTTATAATATTAGCTGTTATTACCAATCTAGTGTCATATATTTGCACACAAACAGAAATAGATATGCATACTTTTTATTAGTATGTGTTTCTTGTACACATTGATCACATCATAGAGAATTTGTCTCAGTACATACTATATCTTAATTTTTCTTTTCTCCTATTCTCCTCCCCTTCTTCCTTTTCTCATTTATAAAAGCTTTATTTCCATTTTTTTCTTTCCATTTTTTTCTTTTCAAGACCTGTTGCTCTTGCTTCCCTCCCTTCTCCATCCTCCTAGGTTTCCCTTCCACTTACAAGTTTTCCCCACTTCTTAATATTCATCCTCTATTGTACATCCTTTTTTTCATATTTTAGGGAAGGGTCTACATGGTGTTCATGGTCTCACTGCTAGGTCAGACTCTTAGTGATCCACCTGTCTACAGTCTCCCAAGAGCTGGGAGTACAGGCACACATCACCATGCCCAGTCTCATCTGATGTCCCAGCATGCCACCGGTGCGGGGCCAGCACAGTAGGCTGAGCGATCAAACCCCCGGCATCTGTGCCTGCTTGCAGTCCCTTTAATCCATTGAGCTATTTGGCCAGCCCTATTGTACATACATTTTAAGAGAAAATAAACTCACAATTTGTTCTTTTCCCCATCCCTTTTCATTGAAAGTGTGTCAGATATATTTTTATGCATATATTATCACTTAAATTTGTTATGATGTATTCTGTACATTGTAAATTAATCAGATTATTCTGCTTTGTTTATATTATTTCTAAGTTTTTCATAGTTAGGCAAGCATTTAAAATCAACATTTCTTTTTCATTTATGCATTTGAAACAGGGTCTCACTATGCAGCATGGACTCCTAGCGATCCTCTTGTCTCAGCTTCCCCAGCACTGCGATTACAGGTGTGTGCTACCATACCCAGTCTTAGTGGTGTGCTGCATGCCTGGGCTGGGAGCCACGGTGCCGTGTGGTGACTACAGTCAAACGTCTTCCATGCACTTGCTTAGGCAGGTGCTTAGTCTGTTGAGCTGCATCACCAGCTCTTCCTTAAAATTACCATTCCTTTTTTTATTTTTGCGGGACTGGTATTTGAACTCACAACCTTGCGCTTGCCAGACAGCCACTTGTGCCACGGAGCTATCTCTTCAGCTCCAAAATTAATTAACATTTTTAATGAATTAATGTTTTCAAGTTTTTCAAAATGTGTGTG
>PVJA010042788.1:0-17132 GCA_004027025.1 Myocastor coypus | reverse complement strand
AAAGAAAGCTTCAAATCTGATGGAAATTCTGAACCCAGATTGAACAGCCTTCACACCAAAGTGAAATTACAGCAGATCTTAACCAGGTCACTTAATACCACTTTCAAAGATGTCTCAAGCAGGCGGGTAAAAAAGATTCCATACACAGGGTAGCCTTTCAAATGAGAGTACAAAAAGACATTTCCTAACATACCAAGTATGAAGCAGTTCATTACCTTCACTGTAAGAAATGTTAAAAATCTTCAGGCTCAAGGAAATGAAACAAGGTGGAAATCTATTGTACATAAAAGACAAGAATCCTGAAAAAATATTACATTCCTGAAGAATATGATACTCATGTTACTCTTGGAACTGAAATTATTTAAGAGCTTTAACCTTGTAACAGAATAGAGGACTTCTACACAAAAATCAAATGTACATGGCAATAAAAAAGTCCAGGTGAGGGGAAACAGTAAATTCTTATGTGTTTTTAAATTCCTATATTTGAAGTGGTATAATTTCACTTGAAGCAGACAACGATGAGCATAAATACTATAAATCCAAGAGCATTTCCTAAAATAATGAAGTACTATCATGAATTACTGGTGGTATGTCAATAATGACAATAACACTGAATTACAGAAAAGACAATCTAAGGATCGGTGAGATAGCTCAGCAGACCAAGCACCTGTTTAAGCAAGCACAAGGACCGTGGTTGGATCCCTGTCATCACAGGCTACACAAGCCCTGCCTCCAAGCACACTGAGCCAGCCACCAAATCCAGGCATGGTGGTATACACCTGTAATGCCAACACTGGGAAGGCTGCGAATAGGAGGATCACTATGAGTCCAAGCTGTGTATACGAGACCCTGTGCCAAATACATTTTTTAAAAAGAAAAAGGCAGTATAAAAGGAGTAAAAGTGAATAGATAGCAACAAGATTCTAGATTTAAGGTTCGTTAATAGTTTTCAGTGTAGGTAGTTTATCATCCCCTGAAAAGGTGTATTGTCAGATGGCATGAAAATCAGTTCTCAGATACTGTTGAAAGCAAGCCATGTTAAAGGCATAAAGACTAACTGTGAAGAATAAGAGATACACAATTCTAATGGGTGGGAAGTAAACTGGAGTTGCTGTAACATCCAGGTACTAATTACACAGTAAAAGAAACCACAAGGATAAAGGTATTTCATAACCTAGACTAGTTGATCAATACAACACAATGTGTATACACATAGGGGTATAGCTGTATGAAACAAAACCAATAGAACTGCAAAGAAAAATGGAGAACAGTTACACTGTTGATACTTTTTTGTCAGTGATTGAGAGAATGAGAGAAAGCTTCAGTACTGCTTCCCTACTTGACTTTTTTTCAAATTTATTTTATTTGACACAGGGTCTCACTGTGTAGTTCAGGCTGGCCTGGAAATCATGGTGATCCTCCGTCTCCCAGAGTGCTGGCATTACAGAGGTATACCACCAAGCCTAGCTCCTGAGTTTATAATACACTCTAACCACATCACATTCATATCTAGTATGTATGAGAAAGAATGAATATTCAGTGAGTGTTTTCTAAAATAGATTTTTCTGGACCATAAAATATTTTAATAACAAATTCAAGCATTCAAAATGTGTTCTCTGATGAAAACAAAAACCAGTAACAATATCTAGAAAATTGGCAGTTATTGATTAATACACTTCTGTATAATCCATGAATGAAAACAAAATCAGTTTTTTTGACAGTAAAAATAGAGGGGCCAGGGAGGTAGCTCAGGGGCACAATTGCCTCCCTGGCAAGTGCAACGACCCAGGTTTGATCCCTGATACCACATGCCTGCTGGCCCTAGAAACCCAAGCATGTGGTTCCAGCCACCAAAACTGGGTATAGTCGGGCCCGGCAGGATGACTCAGTGGTCTAAAGCGCCTGCTCGGGAAAGCTTGGGCGGCTTCAGGGACCGCGGTTTGATCCCCGGCACCACATGCTGTGCCAGCCCTGCCCTCGGGGTGGGTTGAGTCAGCCATAAAATAATGAGTGAATAAACAAAGGTTGTGAAACAAGAAAAAATAATAATAATAAATTAAAAAAAAAAAACTGGGTATAGTGATGAATGCTTATAATCCTAGCATTGGGGAGGCTGAAACAGGAGGATCACTATGAGTCAGCTGCATAGCACAATCCTGTATCAAATAAATAAGTGATTTTTAATTTTTTTTTCTGGGACAGGGGATCAAAATTGGGGCTTTGTGCTTGCTAGATGGGTACTTATGCTGCTGAGCTATCTCCCCAGGCCCAAACTTTGCAGGATGTCTTAAAAGCTGTATATATACTTTTAAGACTATAAACACTGTCTTATTTTTTCAGAGCTACAAATCAATGAACTGTGCTTTTACTTTAATAAACTAGAAAAAGGGGAGAAAAGTAGACCCAAACAAAGAAAAAGAAAGGATATAATAAAGATCAAAATAGATTAAAGCAGAAAATACTACCAAGTTGCAAACTGTCTTTAAGATGAAAATGTACAAGCTTCTTGCCAAACTAATTAGTATAAAGAATAAAATTTTTCCAGTGTCAGTAATAAAAGGCACACATATCATGGACTGCGCAGGGGTAATAAGCAGTGCGATGATTTTATGCTAGCAGACATTGCTCGTAAAGGCCACAGCTTACTTGAAAAAGTAAACTAAAAGAAATATGAAACTTGTCTCAGAACAAGGATACTTAGGGGTACATCGAAGACAGTTCAGTTGTGGGTATTCTTCATGCATTGCAGTTTCACAGTCATGCTTTAAATTAAATTATAGCAGGCTGTGCTGTAGAGACTGAGAACCTCATTCTGAAATCATGGAAATGCAAAAGACCTACAAGATTATAGCTCTCAGGAACAAAGGCACAATGTAAAACGTAACTCACTGAGGTCCCTGGGAAGTGCATCCTGATGGAGAAAGCTGTCTGGAGGAGGTGCTGATGTGGGCTGCTTGCCTGTCTGATCCGGGGCCTGTCGGTGGGACAACAGGAGAAGGGGTGCAGGTAGTTAATGATAGTTGCTTTCAGCCCCTCCTAGGTATCTTCTAGTTTTCACAAAACTTGTTTGACACTGCTGTTTTTTTAAATGCTGAACCCATATGGGTCCCCTGTTTTCTTTCAAAGTAAGAACATTTGAGGGGGCTGGGGAGATAGCTCAGTAAAATAAGTGCTTGCCTGGCAAGCTCAAGGACAAGAGTTCAATCCCTGGTTCAGAAAAAAAGGAAGGAAAGAAGGAAGGAAGGAAGGAAGGAAGAAAGGAAGGAAGGAAGGAAGGAAGGAAGGAAGGAAGGAAGGAAGGAAGGAAGGAAGGAAGGAAGGAAGGAAGGAAGGAGAGGAGAGGAGAGGAGAGGAGAGGGCTTAGAGCATTTTCCCCAGGGAGAATTCAGTGTGTGACTTGAGTGCACTTAGGTTGGGTTTGTGGTCCTGTGATCTGCCTGGGATATGGAGAGTTTCTAACTGGCCTGCAGAGTCTTTTTTCCTTCTGGCGCCATGGCTGACAGTGCTCATACTTGGGGCTCAAGTCTTCAAATTTCCTCTTCAATTAACAGTTTGTATTCATGGAATGGTCCCCTTTGGAGAACTGCTGTGGGCAGGACCCAAGGAGACGGTGCACTTCCTGCTCTGCCCTGCTGCCACAGCCTTTGTAGCATTGGGGTGCACACAGAGGAAAACTTACCAGCACAGTAATGGTACAGGTGTAGTCGCAACAGTGTGCCCTGGCTGGAGACACAGCACAGCCCTTGGTCCCCTTGCCTTCTGACTTCTAACTGCAGCCACAATGCTTTCACCTGATTTGAACTTTGAAAAGGCACTGCACAATGTGTGTAGTTGTCTCTGGCTCCTTCCTCTAACTTTAATGTTGTCTGAGAGACCCACTGATTGTAGGGGTGTCTCTCAGCCCCGTGTTGGCTGCTGAGCATATTTGCGTGTACTCTTGCGGGCCCATTATCCTGTGTAGGGACCCCGACTGTCATGAACACGTGTGACCTGGTTCCTCCATCTTGAAGCGGGGAGCCTCAGTCTGAGAGAATGTATGTTGAGCTTTAGAAAATACTGCCTGAGGGCCGGCCAGATAGCTCAGTGGTCAACCCTGTGTGCCGTACTGGCCCTGTCCTGAGGCGGACTGAGACAGCGAATAAGACTCAGTGTGGTGATGCATGCCTGTGATCCCAGCACTTGGGAAGCTGAAAACAGGAGTATCACTACGAGTCAGATCTATGCAGTGAGACCCTGTAGGCCCTGTAAATACATTAAATAAATAAATAAAATGAAAGGAAGAAAATACTGTTGGCTGCCATCTGGAGCTGTTACCCAGCTTGCACCTGCCAGTGGTATTGCACGTTCTTGTTCCTTATCCTTTACAGCACTGGTTAGTTTTTTGTTTTTTCCATTTTAATTATTTCGTGCTGCCATATTATCCTCTTAATTAGCATTTTATGATAGTGAATAAAGTTAAGCACATTTCTATAACTTCTATCTATCTTCTGTTGGATTATCTGCCACCGTCCATATCTGAATATGCTTCTTGTCAGTCTGTACACACAGTACATTGTGCACACTGCCACAGATGCTTCCTGCTCTAGACTTGCCATCTTTATTCTCAGTGGCATCTGTTTTTTTGGTGCTGGAACTCAAACTCAGAACCTGGTGCTTGGCAGGCAGGCACTTGTGCCAATGAGCTGTATCCCCTAGCCCTCTCAATGGTTTCTTTTTTTTTTCCTCAATAGTTTCTTGATAAACAAATGTTCTCAACTTTATTATAGTCCGGCCCAATTGATTTTTCCTTTTGAGTCCTGGCTTTATATCTGAATTAGTCACCTTTAGCTACTTGTGAAGCTCAGTTCGTTTTTACTAATGGCCATATTGTTTTATTTTTTTTATTTATTTTTTTGCAGTGTTTGACATTGTAACCTAAAAGTTCTTTACCACTGAGCTATATTCCTAGTCTTTAATTTTATTTTTTTACATTTATTTATTTGTTTGTTTATTTTTGAGACAAGAGTCTCACTACACAGTTCAGGCTAACCTTGAACTCTCTGCGCAGCCAAGGCTTGTCTTGAACTTACAGTGGTCCTCCTGCCTCAGCTTCCGGAGTGCTTGAACTGGCATATGTCACCACGCCCAACTTTTTTATTTTTTATTTTGCAACAATGTCACTAAATTATCCATACTTCATGCCTCAAACTTGTGATGCTCCTACTTCTGTATCCTGCGTAGCTGGGATTACAGGTGCATTTCACCAGCCTTGACTTTGCTTTACTTTTAACATTTAGCTCTAAATTTATCTAAGGTTTTATATCCTTTAAGTTTTATATCATGAATTGGTGTAGGGTCACTTACGTTTTTCCTGCATCTGTGGTATGTGCCATTTATGATGAGGAGGGTCATTCTCAGTCACAGCTCAGGAGATCTGCACTACCTGCGTTCTTCAGAGCTCTGGGCAGAGCTACGTGTGCGCTTTTATTGTCCTGTTGTGTTGCCCAGTAACTGCTAGGGCAGTAGTAGCATCTACCCACATCTGCACTGAGGAAATACAGATGTAAACATGTAAGGGCAGAGCAGGCTGCATGGTCCTGAGCACTTGAAGTCATGTGGCCCCTTGGTGCTCCTGTGGCCAGCCCTGATCCTGTATGGACCATTGGCAGTGGGCAGATGGTGTGCAAATCCAAGGCTGCTTAGGAAGACAGGGCATGAGGAGTCCTGGGCTTGGCTGCTCCTCCTCTGCCCAGCCACAGGTCCTGGGAGGGCTGGGGTTGGTTGGTAGTGTAACCTAGTATTCTCCAAATCGGTCCTTAGGTGTTTTTTATTTCTCTCTGTAGTGCGACCCCTTCCTGCCTGATGCTGGAGGAGGTGTCCTGATGATCCTTTGATGTCTGTTCACCTCAGCACTCAGGAGACAGGTGGCAATGTCCCAGACACAGGATTATGAGTGCCGGAGCCATCATGTCGATGGGCAGGAGTCCAGGATTCCAGGATCAAGCACGAGGTAAGGAGACACCATCCCAACCTGCTGAGTGGTTCTAGCCTTGGGACAGCAGGAGGGGGCGATTTTTCAGAGCCTCATGGATGTCACACTGCAGGTGGTATTGAGCAGTCTGGGCCTACACACACTGCATTTGTTGCCATTTGTGGAGGCCACATATCCCACAAGAGCCATGTATGAGCCCAGCCCTCCAGGCCCCTCTGAGCATCCATCCACCAATGCAAGCGGATATAATTCATTAGTTTTATTTTCCCAATTTTCAATTTTTTATTTGGAAGTAATTTTCTTGGGGGCAAGGAGTACTGGTGGTAGGACTCAGGACCTTGCTTTTGCCAGGCATGTGCTGTGCTGCTGAGCTATATCCCCAGCCCCTATTTGGAGGTAATTTCAAGTTTATAGTAAAGTTGCAAGAATCAAAATAGTATCAGGAATACTCGTGTGTCCTTCCCTAGAGTCACCTGTTGTTAGCATTGGTTACTCAGTACCTTTTTCAGATAATTTTGAGATTGCGCATGTCCTGCCCTCAGCCACAATCCTTGAGTGTGTCTGCCAGGTTAATCCCACCACCACCACCCATGTGAGCAGGACATTCCTCGATCTAAGTAGGTTCAGGTGCCAGCATGAGGCTTTGCCTACCATCATCCTGGCCCAGTTGTGTGACTCTGCTGTCCTATGTGGCAGTTCCCTATCCCCTTTCAAAGTAATTTCAGTAAGTGAGACTTTGCTCTTGTATATTAAGAAATACATGAGATATATTCAGTTAGGCCCACTCCCATGCCCTCTTTTTCCTAGGTCCCACCCCTATCACAGGTGGCAGTATGGTTTCTTATATATGCCTCTCCTCAGGCTGTGTCTTCTCTCCACAGCCTCCCTGGAAACTCCTCTTATTGCCTTTGTGTGATCTTATGTCACAGCTCCCTGAGGGAGCACTGTGTGTTCCCCTGGATTTATGCAGCCTGTAATTGTGCTTTTGGAGGTAGTCTTGAGGTAAACTCCCACAAGGACCTGCATGTCAGAAGGTGACTGCAGAGTGGTATTGCCACACACCCCTGCATCTGTGTGCAGTGTCCCTATGGCAACTACCTCCAGCTTTCCTCAGGAGGAGCCTCTGGCCATGTGGCCTGAGGATGAGGTCTGTGTGCCACTTGAGTTTTATGTCTCTGATGATGGACCAAGTGGGCAAAGGTAATATTATCTATATGTCTTGGTTCACTGTGTAAAATGCTATTATCTTTTGCTCATTTTCCCTTACTATTTTTCACCTTTTCATGTCCAAGTTTGCCTATGAAAGATTTGAATCCTTTATCTATAATTTATATTGCAAATACTTCACTACATATGTCCAGAAACTCAAAATCTTTAATTGTGGTGGTTTTTGCAATTTTTAAGTTTTGTTTTTTTTTGTTTTGTTTTGTTTTGTTTTATTTTTGTCTTTTTGAGACAGGGTCTCAATGCGCAGTTCAGGCTGGCCTTGAGCTCACTTTGGTAGCACAGGATGGTCTCGAACTCACATCGATCCTCCTGTCTCAGCCTCCCAAGTGCTGAGATTACAGGCATGAGCCACCACACCCGGCTCAATTTTTAAGATTTTTTGTAGTCAAATGTACCTCTCTGTTTTGTTAATGCATCTGGATCTTTGACCACCTTCACCCAGACAGTACGGAAACATACCATGTTTTTGCATGGTGCCAAGATGCTTTTGATTTTATTTTTTTTGCAGTGCTGGAGATCAAACCCAGGACTTCGTGCATGCTAAATAAAGAGTGTGGATTTCCCCAGTGAACCATCCACCTTGCCCCAGGGTTTTGTTTTTCCCTTAGATCTTGGATCCATTTGGAGCTCATTCTTATGTATAGTGTGAAGTGTGGGCCTGACTTTCTAATTTTTAGTTTCACTGCCCTCTCTTAAACCGAGGCCCTGTATCACCTAGTCATGACCTGGCTGTCTCTGGGGATCTGCTGCTTTGGCCAATGCCTAGTTCACTGCTGCCTGAGGGGGCTGCTGCTTTCTCTTCAAGCTTCCCACTGTCTGTGGGGTTCATTTTCCACATGTGGCATGGGTTCTGCAGAATTTTCCATCTTTCTCCTGCCCACAAGCCAGTGCCCTGTTTCTCTCTTGAACACAGTGATGAAGGGGGCCCCTGGGCTGAAGGTAGAGTGGGGGTAATGACACTGAGCACCTTCCTGTCTATATTGGCTGTTTGCGTAGCTTTCTGGAAAGATTTCTATTGAGGTATTTGCTCATTATTAAAGGTTCTCATTTATTTATTTTTGTGATGATGGGGACTGAACCCAAAGCATGCTAGGCAAGTACTGTACCACTGAGCCACATCTCTAAGCCTTATTTGCCCACTTTTAACTTTTTTGATGCTGGAAGTGGAACTAAGGACCCTGTAGATGCTAAGCGTGTTCTGTACTACTGAGCTATACTCCCAGCTCCACACCCATTTTCTAAATTATTGAATTGTAAGAGTTCTTTTTATGTTCTAGATTTTAGTCCCTTACCAGAGAGAAGATTTGGAAATGTACTCCTCCACCCTGGGGTTATGTTTTCATCTTGTTGGGGGTGTAGTATTGTGTATTGTAATTCTGGTAAGGTCTGATGTGTGCTTCCCTTGCTGCTTATGCTCCTTGATGCTATGTCTAAGGGTCATCACAAACCCTGAGCTCATGAAGACTGACCCCTATCTTTTCTTGTAAGAGTTTTATAATTTTAGCTTTTACCTTGAGGCCTTTGATCTGTTTTGAATTAATTTTATGTGTGGCACGAAATTGGGGCCATCTTCATTCCTTTTGACGTGAGTATTTTCTTTCCCAGCATCATTGTTGAAGAAACATTATGCTGTGCTGTGCTTTCTCTGTTGAATGGTCTTGACACATTCACTATTGTAATCTGGAGACTAAGGAAAGTACCCCTCTTAACCTGCCACACACCTGGCATGCAATCAGCATTCAATGTGATCATTCTAGAAGTACTTATTTGGGCAAATCACTGTTTGCAGTAAACATCTCCAAGAACATGAGCAATGGAACAGTTGCTTTTACATCTAGTCATCTAGTAGTGTGTGTCTTAGTTACTCTTCTCTCGTTTTTTTTTTTTTTTCTTTTTGAGACAGGGTCTCACTGTGCAGTTCAGGCTGGCCTTGAGCTCACTTTGGTAGCCCAGGCTGGTCTCGAACTCTCACCAATCCTCCTGCCTCAGCCTCCCAGTGCTGGGATTACAGGCGTGCGCCACCACGCCCAGCTTCTCGTTGTTTAGACAGATACCCAACACTCAAAATGAGGGAAGGAAAGGTTTATTTAGCTCACAGTTATTGGAGGTTTCAGTCCATATTCAGCAAGCTCCAAGGCAGAGAGGCACATGGCAGAGGCACACAGCAGAAGACAACCTTTCATGGTGGCAGCTAAAAGCAAGAGTGCAGGGAGAAGAGCAGCAGCTCAAGCAGCTAACTACTCTTCCTTCCTTACATTGAAATGCAAATCGCCTGCCCCAGGGCAGGTGCAGCATCCATTTGCACAATAATCAATTACAAATTCCAGAAGCTGCCCCAAGACTGCCGGAGGCTTTGTGGGGATACCTTTGCGCAAACCATAACAGTGTGTCACCAGGGGAAGCCCTGTTCCCTTCCATCTCCATTAGACCCCATAGGTGACTGTGTTCCTCACCCCAGTCTAGGAATTGTGGTTGTTTCTCCTTCAACTTTCGTCACAGGGTAGCCTATTTTTCCCTTCACAGTTCATTTTAAGTACAGTTACTAAATAACTCCCAAACATAGGTCCACAAAGTCAAAGGGGGATGCCAGTCCTCAGGAGCTGGGCTGCCTGTAGGATCAGACCCAGCTTGTAGCAGAGTCCTTGGGCAGTTCCGGCAGCTGATCATGGCTTCCTTATGTGCCAGATGCACTGTAGCTTGGCCAACACACCTGGTCTAGCACACCTGTCAATTGAGCATCCTCACCCTGTGTAGCCCTAGAGGACTACAGTCTCTGCTGGCCCATGCTCAGTTGGACTTGACTCTGAAGCCAAGGGGGAGCTGCATGTTCTCTGATCCATAGTCCTGACCTTGAGGAACCCTGGCCTATAATGCACACAGCCACCAGCTGAGTTCCTCCCAGTCTGTGAGATCCAGCTCCAGCCAGAGTCCATTGTCCCCTCTGTGGTCTGAAGCACCTGACCATGGACCTCTAGCAATTCCACCCGTGCTTGGCCATGGAGCTCAGTGTCTTCTGTGCCTTTGTCTGCCCTCTGTTTTCTGAGAGTTCTGCCTGAGTGCTGTCCCCAGGCATTCTTAAAAGGCTGGGCTCCTGCCCACATGCACCCAGCAGTACATAAAAATAGAATAAAGCCCTGTTCTTCCTTGAGTGAGCATTACCACATTAATTCGTTTGAAAGTACATTTTAAACAAAAATAAGAATTGGTATTGCTTCTTTTGGGGCTTAGAATATTCGGCTCTGTGCTTTGGTAAGCTGCTCTGTGCTCAGAGGGATCCTTCAGGGAGCCTCCCAACTTTGTTCTGGTAAATGTCATGAACCAGAAGAGGAGATGAAAGCTCAGGATACCTGAAGAGTTGAGGTAATTACATGGCCCTCGAAGCATAGAAATAGCCACCTACTTGTCCTGTAGGGAGGTCATGCACTACTGTGAGTGCCTTGTTCTTGACATGTCACCCTTGTTAAAGTGATCAGTGTGAATCTTGCCAGGCCTCGACACCATTCTGCCCCCAAGCACAGAACTATTGAGAAATTCTTGCCTCCCCTATCTGTCCCCTTTCATCTTGTGACTTGTTTCATTTCCTTTCATCCATCCCCTGGAACCTTCCCTCCCACGCCCAGCTCCTACAGAAAAAGCTGCTCTCGCCATCAGGCAAGAGGCTGTTCACAGGCCAAGTCAGGTCAGCCCTGCCATGCTGGTGTCCCCAGCCACCAGAGAGAGCTTCCTTGGCACAGGCAGGGTCCCCTGAAGCACCATGTTCAACTCCACACTGGTCTTGGTTCCTATCTTACTACTCCTTGAAAGCCTTAAAGATTCCTTAGGTGTTTGTTGGACAGAATTGCCACCACCCTGGCTGAGTCTGCCCTGTGGGGAGCCAAAGATGACAGTTCTGTGGGGTGGAAACAGCTGTGCTGAGCACCCATGCCTCTGGGTGTCTGGCCTTTCAGGAATGTTGAGGTGATGCCAGCAGGGCCCAGCTAGGAGTCCAGCCTGGATCAGCACCTGCCATAGAGGTTTGAGGGCAGACAGTTGACTTGTGGCTTTGGACCATCTCTGGGTGGTCAGCCAAGACCTCATTGGTTGTTGTGTAGGCTGGGAAGGCTCAGGGCGCAGCTCCAGCCCACTCGGCACTGGGACACAGGTATGGTTGAGAGGTGTGATGAGGACCCTTCAGCATATGCCAGACCAGGGGATATAACTGCTCCTGCCTCAACCTTATGGCCGCTAGTGATCAGAAAACTGCACTGATCTAGAAAGGGTACTCCAGTGACTTTGCCCAGTGGCACTGTTGGCAGCATTGTCTACCTTTGCCATGTCCCTGCGGCCTTGTCTTTCTCTCCTTCACTGCCCTCCGCACACTAGCCATCAAGAGCCACTAAGCCCCCACCTGCACAGCTGGGGCCTGCAGGATCAGCAGAGTGCAGCCACCATGGAGGGTGAACATGGAATGGATGTAGTTAGCAGCAGGGACAGAGGAGCCGAGTAAGGGCAAGGCTGAGGGAGCTGTACATCCCAGCCTGCCAGGCACCTGTGTGCCTTTGTGCCTCCTGCTATCCAAGGCTTTGGGCTGACAGGGTTGTCACTCCACAGGTACCCCCACAACATGAGGGTCCACTCTCCCTGAGGGTCAGTGTGTCCCTAGGTGTATCTGCTTCAGGGCTACAACGAGGGACAAGGTTCAGGCTGCAGACAGATAGCCTTGCCCTAACGTGCCTGTGCGGGTACCATCCTTGCCCTGCACTCTGTGTTGCCGAGAGTCTGCCAGCCCTGGTCTCCAGGTCACATAGACCTGGTGTGGCAGGTACCGAGCACTCACGGTGTTACATCTGCCCTGGAAGCGCCTTCTCCCTTGTGCCTCACCCTCCTCCATCTCCCACATCCATGAGGAACCAGCCTTGTGGTTCCTGCTTCAACTGTGAAAAGTTTGTCTTCATTATTTAATTTGCAGGATATAAAATTAACATTTTAAAGTATAGACTACTGTGTGTGTGTGTGTGTGTGTGTGTGTGTGTGTGTGTGTGTGTGTGTGTGTGTCTTAGAATCAGGATCTTACTTTGCAGCCCAGGCTCGTACTCCTACCTCAGCCTCTGAAGTAGCTGGGACCAGGTTTGAACACCACCATACCTGGTTAAGAAGCCACTTACTTTTTAAGACACAGGCTTCATATTTTATAAGTGTTAGGATGAAGTGGTGGTGGCCAAGGGGCATGGAGGCCACTTTGTCCCTTGTGCTAGCCCCCAGGTTAGTGTCCTCATGAGGATATTACCTGGGGCCTAACTGCTGACTGAAGTCCACACTTCATCAGGCTTCCTTGCCCTCACCTGAGGTCTCTTCTCTCAGATCCCATGTGAGGTACATACTTGTTGCCTCCTTGGACTCTACTGTGAAGATTTCTCAGTCTTTTTTAGTTTTTGATGACCTTGACAGTTTTGAGGAGACCTGGCCAGGTATTTTGCAGAAATGTCTCTCTGCTTTGATTTATCTAATGTTTGAGATGGGCTGCATGTATTTCCAGGAGGGTATTCCCACTGTCAGGGACTTGCCACTGTCAATATTGCCCTTGACATGATGGCTACAGTTGGTCATCTGCCTCTCCACTGTGCTGTGTGGAAGGAGCTCCCGTTCCAGGGGCCTCATGTGCCACCTCCTTAGAGGGTGGATCCTATATATTGCCTGCGTCATCTCCTGTGGGAGGTATATGTGTGTCTGTGCTAACATTATTTTGTCTTGCTGCCTGCCATTCAAGCTGTCCCATACAATGTCCTGGCTTGGGCTCTTGGGGCTCCTGTGGGCTGAGACATGCCCCTCCTCTGGGACTTGGGGCCCCACTTACTGGCACAAGTGCCTCTTCTGTGTTTTCCACCTCACCCTGGAGTCAGCTGCTTCTGTAAAGAGCCCCAGCCCCACCATGGGAGACACCAGAGCCGGATGCAGGTGTGTGTGGGTACTGTGGCTGTGCTTCTTAGACAAGAGCAGAAGTGCATCATGGATCCTGATTTGGCATGCCATTTATAGAGATGAGTGTGTATCTGAGCACTTCAAAGGGGCAGCCTTGTTTCTGTCACAGGTGGGCTGGCATGAGTGCTCGGGACAAAGGGGCTTACACTGCCTACTCTGTTGTCTTAACCTTTGGCTACATTGTGTCCCCCAGGACAGTCAGGCAGTCAGGCTTGGGTGTGTCTGCTCCTCCTGCCTTGGTGGGGTTCCCTGGAGGGGCTTGCAGAGCACTCCTTTCTCCCTTGCTTCCCACTCTGGTCTGGAAGCCGTACCAAGCATCCCTGACCCACATGGCTACTTTTCTTGAGTGCTGAGAAAGGCTCAGGGCACTGACTCTGAGGTTGAAGCCCATTCACCTGTTGTGCAATGGAATTGGTTGGCACATACACACATGCGCACTCCTGACAGTCCCCCGTCAGGGCCTTTGGTGTCACTATCAGTTCTTTGTGACCTTATTCTAGAGGGGGATATCTGGGGCCTGGGTGCCTAGGTGGCTCCTGCCCTGTTCTGAGTGTTATACTGCCATAGCATGTGGACCTGGGGTCCCACACATTCCCTCCTGCTAGGCTCTCAGTTCTGGAGCAGCCATAGTTCTGCAGTGCTAGGCGTCCCAGTCACCTTCCCCCAGCACAAGAGTTGTGGCCATGGTCTTTGCCATCCCAGCCCCTTTGATGGTAGTCAGACTCAAGATGTTAGCAGTACCCATCCTGGCTGGGCTTACATTTTTCTGAGCTGCCATTCTCTGGTGGTAAAAGCAACTTTTCCCTCAGGGGACCATGACATGCTTGCGGTATGTGGTACTTCTTCAATTGCCTGCAGAGTTCCTTGTTTTAAATATAGCACAGTGGCCCTACCCACTCCTTCCCAGATGCTGTGCCTAGGGTAGCAGCCTCTGCTGCTGCCAGTTCTTCTGACTGCCCTGGCTGCATCACTTCCTTCTCTGTGTGAATTTGCTTTAGGCGCATACAACATGTTCATTTTGGTGATTTATTTTTAATAGACGTTCCAGTTAATCCTCCCCACATTTTCCTCTCTTTGTAGCCACCATCTCGCCGCAGCTCTCGCCCCTATGTGGTCCATGAGATGCTGCCGCCTGCACAGCAGTAGACCATTCCTTCCTGCTTGCCATTCATCATCCCTTAGCCTACATAGGCCTAGTTTTGATTTTGCTGGCTGCTTTTCCTGACAGAGACGAATGGGTGTCACCACAGCTATTGCTTGTGTGACCCTGTCAGGGCTGATGAATGCGGTCTTTGGCCTGACCATCTCCCAGGTTGTTGTCCTGGGTTATCAGCACAGACCCACTGTCAGCACAGACTCAGGGATGTGCTCCTCTCCTTCAAGTCTGGGAAGTGTCAGACTCTTGGTGCATCTGTATCATGAGTTCTCAGGTCACCATCCCATGTTGAAGAAATAACACTTCATGCCTGAAAGTCCTTGGCCCTCTGTCACTCCATCCCCACCACCCTCAAGTCTATGAGGAAAGCTCAGTCACAGAGGCCAGAAGGCTGGGGCTTCCACATAAGGTCCATGCTTCTGGGGAGAACACCATTCCCACCATGGCTATGGGAGAGAGGCAGATATCTCGGAGCACTTCCTCCTGTGGGGAGGGCGGCAGGGCCGATTTCAGTTTTCCATAACGTGGGAAGCATTGTTCAGGGCCACAGGCATGAGCGGGAGGAAGATCCATGTCACCGTTGTGGCCACATTGGGTGAGAAATCTACTGCAGGGAAAGTGAGGAAAAATGAGAACCCATGCCCTCCTTACACCTCCTTGATGCTTATTTATGTGATACTTGGATTCTCTTTTCTCATACAAATGTGCATACAAGAGACCTTGGCCTTATGATTGAAGGAGCTATGAGTGTTCTTGAGAGCACCAGTGTCTTTTCAGGAAAGGCAACAGTCTGGAGCTACCTGAAGTCTGGCTCTATCTCCCTATAGTGCTGAGCTGTGGGAGCAGGAAGGGGTCACAGAATGTCGGTGGTGACTAGAGTCAAGGAAAAGGGCCACAAAAAGGTTTGAAGAAGCAGGGTGTACAGCCCAAACTTAGAGCCACAGAGCTGGCAGGTGCTTTTATTTATTTGTATATGTGCATCTGTGTATGCGTGCTAATTGGGACTGAACCAGAGCCCTCATACCAAGCAAAACATCAATGCTCAGTGTTCAGCTTGGTCCTGGGAAGAAACTGCCCAGGGTCATGCCCTCCTTTTCTTCCCATATGCTGCCCAACAGCAGAGTCTTTATTCAGGATCAGCACTGGCTCTTGTCTGCCACCCAGAGGAGTGAACCCCAGGATAGAGTACTCCCCAACCCCAGGCCCCCCAGCTTCCAGTAAGCCAAGGACCAGTGCCTTCAGGAAAGCTTAGGGCGGCTGGAGTCTGTATGAGCAAGAAGCAGGGACAGGCAACAGTGGCAGGCTCCACCTTTAGTGTGTGACCTTTGTTTCTCCCTGGGACGGAGGGGTCCACCTGCAGCCTGTGTGTCCCCAGAGCAGTGAGGGAACACAAAAGCACTTATGTCAAGGGTCTTGAGAGAAAGATCATAATGTTATGTGTTGGGCATGCAGTGTCACCAAGAGGTCAGGAACTCCTGATGGCATCTTTGTTTCCTACTGGCAGAGCTGAGGGCAAGTCTCCCACCAGGCCCTTCCATCCTCCCCAGCAAAGGTCCCTCCTGAGCCTTTCCTGGAGGCTGACCTGTGGGGGATGAAAAGACAGCTGTCGGAGATGTGTCCATGTTAGGGGCATTCACACCTGCTGAGTGGTTCTTGCCATGTAGAAATTTGGAAGCGGTCCAGACATGCCAGATGTCACAGGATCACACCTGTGGTCACGCATGCCCGCATTCAAGGGCCTTGTCAGGATGCTTTCTGTTGCTTTTCACGTGTTTTTGTAATTTAAAAGCATTGCAGGGGCCGGGCAGGATGGCTCAATGGTCTAAAGCACCTGCTTAGGAAAGTTTAGGCGGCTGCACAGACCGAGGTTCGATCCCCGGCACCACATGCTGCGCCAGCCCAGCCCTCAGGGCAGGCAGAGCCAGCCATAAAAATAAATAAACAAACAAAAGTTCTGAAAACAAGAAAAAAAATAAATAAATAAAATTAAAAATAAAATAAAAGCATTGCAAAGTTGAAGGGCGTGGCCTGGGGAGGGGTTGGAAGGGGAAGGAGGGGAACCAAAGGCCCTTTGCAGCCAGGCCACACTGATGCGTTATCCTGTCCTCCAGGCTGGAATGGGTGGAGATCATCGAGCCACGCACCCGAGAGCGTATGTATGCCAACCTGGTCACAGGCGAATGCGTGTGGGATCCCCCGGCTGGCGTGCGCATTAAGCGCACCAGCGAGGACCAGTGGTGGGAGCTCTTCGACCCCAACACATCGCGCTTCTACTACTACAGCGCTGCCTCGCAGCGTACTGTGTGGCACCGGCCGCAGAACTGCGACATCATCCCACTGGCCAAGCTCCAGACCCTGAAGCAGAATACCGAGTCCCCGCGCGCCTCCGCGGACAGCAGCCCGGGACGCGGCAGCCGTGAAGGCAGCACTGCCTCGTCTCTGGAGCCCGAGCCTGATGTCCCCGCTGAGAGGGTACAGGAGCTGCCTCCCAGGGCCGGTCGGCAGGTGGCGCTGGGAAGTACCCGGGAAGAGAGTGGCAGGTGAGGGGCTGGACCAGGCTGGGAAGAGAGGGCCTGAACTGGGAAGGATTGGAGCTGGACCTGAAGGGAAACCTGGCTGGGAGATCAGGGGTTAGGTGACACTGGGTTAGGGTCAAAAGGGTGGTGAGGGCAGATGATCACAGGCCTGAATGTAGGAGGGGTTTTTAATATTTGCCAGACTCTTCCCTTGCTGCTTGCTGGCCTCTGGTGGGTGTGGGAACGATGTGACCTAGCTGGTGCCTGCCCCCGCTTCCTCCCTTGTTTTCTCAGTTCCAGCTCT
>PVJA010042787.1:0-17119 GCA_004027025.1 Myocastor coypus | reverse complement strand
TGGGCGGGGACTTCTAGAGTTTGTGACTTGATCCATGATCCCTGGGATTATAGGTTTTAGTACTGATGGGATTATGGGTGGAAGTACTTCTGGGATTATGGGTGTAGTCTAGGGCGGGAGCTAAGGCGGAGAGCCTGAATGTAATATAGAGAGAGACTGAGAGACAGACTGGAGCTCTAGCTGTTGCTGCTGCTCTGCTGCCCTGATTGACTGGCTGCCTCTGCTGCCATTTTGCTGCTGTTCTGCCTCCATGAACTGGATACTCTCTGCTCTGTTCCTCTCAGCCTTGGGCCAGCCGAACATGGACTGAAACCTTCAGTAACTGTGAGCTAAATAAACCTTTCCTTCCTTCATTTTGAGTGTCGGGTATTTGTCTCAGCAATGATTAAAAAGTAACTAAGACAATACACAAACTTATTTTGTTTTTGTTTTTGTTTTGAGACAGTTTCTCACTATATAGTTCATGCTGGCCTTACCCTCACTATATAGTCCATGCTGGCTTTGAACTCTCAGTGATCCTTCTGCCTCAGCCTCCCAAGTACTGGAATTACAGGTGTGCACTACCACATCTGGCCAATAATACAGTCACATAGTTCACAATAGCTAAATCTTAGAAGCATCCATGAACACGTGAATAGGTGAGACTAGGGAGAATGCTCAGGGGCACAAGTGCCTGCCTGGCAAGTGTAAGGTCTTGCCTTTGATCCCCAGTTCAGAAAAAAAAACCCCACCATGAATAGGTAAAGAAAATGTGGTTTTCATACACAATGGAGCATCAACTGGAGACATTTGTAAGAAAATGGGTGATCCCTGAGATCATAATGTTAAGTGAAATGAATCAGACACACAAACTTAAATATTACATAATTTCTTTTACATGAGAAACCCAAAATATAAATGAGCAAAATAAAAGGTAATAGGAAAAAGGAATAAAAGAGATGAGGCAGTGGGGATAGACGGCAGGAAAAAAAATGCAGCTGTGATGGAGAAGAAGGATATATAAAAAGAATTAAAATGTGTTACATAAATATGCCAACTCCTCACAATGAATGTAATCATTGTGTACTGCAAATATTTACTAGTAAAAATTGAATAGTAAAAAGAAATAACTGTTCAATTATAAGCTGACCACTAAGCTAACACACTTTAGTTGAACTTCAGCAGCAACACATAACAAAGAATAAAGATTTTAGAGCATTATTTCAGGAATGTCACTTTAAAAAAAGAACAAAAGCATCCTTGGGGAAGGAGGAAAATCTGATTTCTAGAATTACTATATTGTATTACTAAAATGTCCAATTTTCAATACAGTATGAAACACTCCAAGAAACAAGAAAGTAATGACTAAAATACATGAAAATAAATAGTCAAGGACATGGTAGCACATGTCTATAATTCCAACTACTTGGGAGATTAAGGCAGGAAAATTACAAGTTTGAGAGTGGTCTAAGTAAATTAGGGAGACCCCAACTCAAATTTAAAAACAAAAATAAAAAGGACTGTAGATGTAACTCCATAATAGAGCACCAGTGGCCCAATCTTGAATATCGTCACACACACACACACACACACACACACACACACACACACACACACATTATCATGCAAAAGACAGTGCAGGAAGCTCAGATTTATCCTCATAGGCAAAGAATAAAAATCAGTGATTTTAACATTTTCAGTGAACTAAGGAAGAGTATTCTGATTTAGAAAATATCAATGAAGAGATGGAATTTATCTTAAAGATAAAAATTTTTTAAATGAAAAGTCCATAACTCAAATGCAGTGGTTTTAGCATCATAGTAAGGAGAAACTGAGTGCCAGGCAGATAGCACAGTGGACTAAAGCACCTGCTTAGGCAGAGCTCAATCCCTGGCACCACAAGCCAAGCCTGCTCCACCCTTAGGGCACACTGAGACAGCAACAAAGACTGGGTGTGGTGGTGTGCACCTATAATCCTAGCGCTTAAGAGACTGAAAACAGGACAGTCATTGTGAGTCGGATCTGTGTAATGAGACCCTGTAGACCCTGTACTAAAAATACGTAAAAAAGAGTAACTGAATTTGAAGAAAGTTCAGTTGAAATTAACCACTATGTGGAACAACAACAAAGCAAAATGAACAGAGTTTTAGAGGTCTATTGAGTTGCTATTAACATTAAACATAGCAATACAGATATAGCAAGAGTTCCAAAAGGAAAAAGTAGAGAAAAAAAGATGCAGTAAAGAGTACTTGGAGAATGCTGAAGAGACTGAAAAACCTCGCAATATGGGTGAAAAACAATAATCCAGTCGTTAAAGAGCTCACCAAACTTCAGGTAGAATAACTTCATAGAAATACACACGTGGATACATCACAAAACAATGTTTGAAAGACAAAAAATCTTGAAAGAAGTAGGAGAGAAGTGACTCAAAATGCACAAGGGACTCCCTAGTATAATTAGCAACTTGTGTCTCGTTAGAAACTTTAGAAATCAGAAAGCAGTGGGACAATATAGTCAAAGTAATGAAGGAAAAAGACTGTCCACCCAGAAGTTGGGCACAATGGAATGCATCCATAATCCTAGCACTCTGGGAGGCTGAAGCAGGAGGATAAGAAGTTCAAGTCCACCTAGATAATTTAATAATATATTGAGACTGTTCAAAAATAAAAATGGCTAGGGATGTAGCCAAGGAGAAAAGCTAGGAAGCACGGCAGGGACAAAGCCATGCACTTGTATACACAGGATTAGACAATGGCCCTAAGAATCTCCAATGGATTTTTAAAACTAGCAGTTAATTTGTAGAATTCTCACCCTGAAGCAAGCAACTACACTGAGGGCAGCAATGTGTAATACTAAATCCATGCATGGAATGCCTGTCATTCTGTTGTTCCAGATGTGTGCTGCTTCTAATGTAATATCAATTATTGCTATACTCTCAAGTAAATGTTTGTTTTAAAAAAAGTATTAGTAATAAAAGAGAATAAGGGACAATGAAAATGTGCCAGGGATTGAACTCAGGACTTATGCTCGCCAGGCAAGCACTTATTCTACTGAGGTATCTCCCCGGCCCTGTACTAATAGTGTTTAGAAAAGTTATCATAGCTGCATCTTCTTCTCTGAGCAACTACTATGAAGACAATAATATCCATTATATTATTTATTGTTGCTGTTATAATAATGTGTTTTTAAACTGTCTCATTGGGTTACCAGCGAAATTGGCAATGTTGAAGCTTGTTGATTTAAGCCTCTTACAGCTCATCATACTAATCTAACTCAGCGTTTATGCCTCGTTATCAACCTTTTCTGCTGGGTGATCAAGGGCAAGTTAAAGCAAGACCTGTATAACAAAACATTCATCTTTTGTATCTTCCAAGGTCAAATCCCCTCAGGATTAACTTTGGAACCAGGTACAGTGCTTTGTAGAACTGTTGTCAGTGTCAGCCTTCGGAATGTGTCACAGTCATTGCTTGACCAGTTTGCTTTCTGTGAAAGCCTGATAGAATGTTTTTTTTTTTCTCTAGGTGACTCTCATTATACACACTATAGTTCATTTGCCCCTTTACTCTGAGGTCTCATAATCTCCCTGATCAGAAAATTCGGGACACCACTGAGTTATAGGATGTTATAGCACAGGTTTTCTTTTGTCCTGAGTCCTCACTGACGTTGAAGGGCTAAGGCCAAAATGTTGGCTAACTTTTCCTCTGTTAAATCACATTCTCACCCCTCCAGCAGGGAACCTTAGTGATACTACTACTCTATAACATAGGCAATTGATCTTAATATCACTGTCTTCTGAATATCAAACATCTTAGACTTAGCTGGTATTCTCCATCAATCATTGATATTCTAACAAATTGATATTCAATAGCAATATCATTGATATTCTAACAAATCTCTGTAGAATGTGATAAAAGCAGTTCCACATTTTTATGTATACATTTAGAAATCCAAGGATGTACAAAATTGTAGCCTGTCAGGCCTATGGCATTTTGCCTAGTCTCTTACTTGCAATTAACACCCTTTTTTTTGTTAGTCAAACATTTACTTGAGAGATAGTAGAACAGTAAATGAGTTTACATTAGAAGCAGTACACATCTAAAAGACTAGAATGACAGGCATTCCAAGAATATTTTTAGTGTTGCACGTTGCTATCATTAATGTGAGAAATATTTTGAAGGTTCTTAGGACCAATACCTATTCATCCTGTATACATAAGTGCATGGTATTGCTCCTGCTATGTTTCCTCTTTTTTCTGCTTCCAGTCACTTTATTGTTTAATCCATAAGTGTTTGATTGACATTCAGCGGTGTTATACCCTTCCATTTTTATTTCTTCTTTAGAGTTATTACACTAGGGAGACTATATGATATTTCAACATGTAGGTCTGGTTTATTTCACTTATGAATACATGTTTAATATACATCCATTTACACATGAAGTCTTCCAGTTTATCACTCTTTATAGCTGAGTAATATTCCATTGTATAAAATACCACATCTTTTTCAACCATTCTTCAAAAGATGTGCATTTTAGTTGTTTCCAAGATTTGCGTATTACAAATAGGGCTGCTATAAACATAGGTGCACAGACATCACTATGGTATGCTGTTTTCAGTTCTTCTGGGAAAATTCCAGTAGGGGGATAGCTGCATTCAATGGGATTTCCAGCTGTACTTTTTAAGGAGCTTCCACGCTGCTTTCCATAATGGAGGCAGCAGTCTGCATTCCCACCTGCAGTGGAGAAGGGTTCCTTTTTCCCCACAGCCTCTCCAGCATTTGTTGTTCGTTGATTTCTTTATGATAGCCATTCTTTCTGGAGTGAGATGGTATCTAAGTGTTGTCTTCATTTGCATTTCATGGATGGCTAGCGATGTGGAGCATTTCTTTATGTACTTGAAGGTCTGCTGAATTTCTTTCTCTGAGAAGTGTGTGCTCATCTCAGATGCCAATTTCTGGATTGGGTCTTTGAATTTTGGGGGTTCTAATGGTTTTTTTACTTCTTTATAAATTCTTGATAGAAGACCTTTGTATGAATATTTATTAGTTAAAATCTTTTCAAAATTGGTGAGTTGTCTTCATTCTGTTGGTAATTTCTTTTTATGTGCAAAAACTTCTTAGCTGGAGGAGGTCCCATTTGTTGGTGCTTTCAAGTGTTAAACGTGCATTTTGATTTTTGTTCATGAATGTTTTGCCTACCCTAGTATCTTCAAAATTTTCTCCCACTTTCTCTTCCAGGAGATTTAATGTTTCTCTTTTAATATTTAGATCTTTAATCCATTTTGACTTTAGTTTAGTGCATGGCGATAGACTTTGGTTAAGTTTCAGTTTTCGAAATGCAGAGAGCCAGTTTTTCCAGCACCATTTGTTAAAGAGGCTATCTTTCTTCCAGTAAGCAAGTTTGGCCCCTTTGTCAAACATAAGGTGGCTGGGTGTGTTTGTGTTTGCTTCTGCATCTTCTAATCTATTCCATTTATCGTCAGGTATATTTTTTGCCAGTACTATGCTGATTTTCTTACTGTAGATTTGTAGTATAACTTTAGGTCAGGAATTGTAATGCCTCTTGCCCTACATTTGTTGCCCAGCATTGTCCTTGCAATTCTGGGTCTTTTTGGTCCCAAATAAATTTTAGAAATGATTTCTCCAGTTATGTGAGGTATGTTGATGGTGTTTTGGTAGGAATTGCAGTAAATCTGTATAACAATTTGGGAATCACAGCCATCTTCACAATGTTGGTTCTTCCTATCCAGGAGCAGAGATTATCTTTCCATTTTCTGAAATCTTTTAGGATCTCTTTTTCAGAGTACTGTAGTTTTCATTGGAAAGGTCATTTACTTCATTAGTTAGGTTAACGCCTAAGTATTTCATTTCCTTTGGTGCTATCATAAAAGATAATGTTTCTCTAATTTCTCTCTCAGTGTGTTTGATATCCGTGTAGAGGAATGCTGTTGACTTCTGAGTTGACTTTGTAACCTGCTACGCTACTGAATTTGTATATTAATTCTAGTAGCTTCTTAGTGGAGTTTTTTTGGGTCTTCCAAGTAAATTATGGCTGTATTTAATGATTGCAGAATTATATTGAGTAGGAGTGGTGATAGAGCACATCCTTGTCTTGTGCCAGATTTGAGACCATAAGATTTCAGTTTTTCCCCATTTAGAATTATGTTAGCTGCTGGATTATCATAGATAGCTTCCATGAGGTTGAGGTAGAGGGCCTCTATTCCACTTTTCTGCAGGTCTTTGAACATGAATGAGTGTTGGACTTTGTCAAAGGCCTTTTCTGTATCAATTGAGATGATCATGTGATTTTTTTGTTTTGGCTCCAGTGACATAGCATATTGCATTTTTAGATTTGCATATATTGAATCATCCTTGTATCCCTGGGATGAATCCTACCTGGTCATGATGTATAATCTTCTTGATGACTCATTGTATTCTAGTGGGGAGGATTTTATTGAAGAATTTTGCATCTATGTTCATGAGAGAAATTGGCCTGTAGTTCTCTTTTCTAGTTGCATCTCTCTCTGGTTTTGGTATCATTGTAATACATGCATCTAGGAATGATTTTGGGAGGATTGCTTCCTTTTTTATTTCATTGAAGAGTTTGAGGAGTGTTTGGACTATGTCTTCTATAAATTTCTTGTAGAATTCAGCAGTGAGTCCATCAGGTCCTGGACTTTTCTGTGTCAATAGACTTTTTATTACATTTTGTATTTCATTAGCTGTTTTGGATTATCGAGAGTTCTTATATCTTCTTGAGTCAGTTTTGGCAATTTGTACTTTTCTAGGAATCTCTCCCTTTCATCTGGGTCTTCAATTCTGTGAGAGTGAAGCTTCTCAAAGTAGCTATTTATGATCCTCTGAATGTCTGCTGTGTCTGTAGTAATTTCACCCTTTTCATTCCTTATTGCTTCAATTCGAGTCCTTTCTTTTCTCTTTTTCATGAGGTTAGCTAGGGGCTTATCAATTTTATTTAATCTTTCAAAGAACCAGCTTTTGGATTCATTAATTCTTTGAATTGTTTTCCTTGTCTCAATTGAATTAATTTTTCCTCTAATCTTTATTATTTCTTCCCGTCTTTGGGCTTTGTACTTCCTTTGCTCTTCCTTTTCTAGTTGGTTTAGGTGCTCCATGAGAGTATTTATGCGCTCCTGTTCTGTTTTCTTAATGTGTGAATTCAGAGCTATAAGTTTCCCTCTAAGAGCTGCTTTCATTGCATCCCATAAATTCCATTAGGTTGTGTTTAAACTTTCATTAAATTGTAGATATTGTCTAATTTCTTGTGTAATTTCATGTGTAACCCACTAGTTTTTGAGATGAGTGTTAATTTCTCTGTATTTCTGGAGTTCTTGTCATTTCTTTTGTCATGTATTTCCAGTTTCATTTCACTGGGCTCAGATAATATATATGGAATAATTTGTGTTTTGTTGCATATACTTATGGATGGCCTATGTACTAGTATATGGTCTATTTTAGAAAGTGTACCATGTGTAGCTGAAAAAATGTGTATTCTGAAGTGATTGGGGGAACACTCTGTGTATGTCCACTAATTCCAGTTGTTTCAAGTTCTGGTTCAGTTCTGCTACTACTTTGCTAATTTTTTTGTGTGATTGTCCTATCTTTTTCAGATAAGGGGGTATTAAGGTCTCCTGTTAAGATTGTGGTATTCGATATTAGGCTTTTCATCTCCCATAAGGTTTACCTTATATAACTTGCTGCTCCCGTGTTGGGTGCATACATGTTTATGAGTGTTACCTCTTTTGTCTTGAGTTTTTCCTCTAACCAGTATGTAGTGGCCTTTCTTATTTCATTTCATCAGTCTTGGTTTGAAGTTTAGACTGTCTGCAAGCAGTATTGCTACCCTGCTTTTTTTGGATGTGTTGGAGAATGTAATATTGTTTTCCATCCTTTAACTTTTAGCCTACGAGTTTTTTCATGTGTTAAATGCATTTCTTGTATACAGCAAATGGTTGGAATTTGCTTCCTTATCAACTCTGCTAGCCTAAAGCCGGGCATGGTGGTGCACGCCTGTAATCCCAGCACTTGGGAGGCTGAGGCAGGAGGATTGGTGTGAGTTCGAGACTAGCCTGGGCTACAAAAGTGAGCTCAAGGCCAGCCTGAACTGCATAGCGAGACCCTGTCTCAAAAAGACCAAAAAAAAAAAACCAAAACAAAACAAAACAAAAACAAAACAAAACAAAAAAAACTCTGCTAGCCTATTTCTTTTAATTGGGGAATTGAGTCCATTTACATTGATGGTTATAACTGAAATGCATGGACGTATGTTTGACATAACTCTTAGTTACTATTGTTTACTCTTTTTTCTCCTGTGTTTGATTGCGTACCCTATTTGGTAGGATCTTTCTGTTCTCATTTCTTGAGTTTGAGTCATTTTGTTCCCTCTCTAAAATATTTTTTAGTATACTGTGTAGGGTTGGCTTTGACCTCATAAATTTCTTTAGTTGTTCCTTGTTGTGGAAGTATTTCGCTTCTCCCTCCAACTTGAAATAGAGTTTTGCCATGTATAGCACTCTGGGCTGAAATTTGTTTTCATGGAGGACTTGAAGTACTCTGCTCCATGGTCTTCTTGACTTCACGGTTTTGTGAAGAGAAATCTGCCATTATTCTGATGGGTTTTCCTTTATATGTGATTTGTTTCTTTTCTCTAGCAGATTTAGTATGTCATTCTTCTGCGGAATTTCTGGCATCTTGACTATTATATGTCTGGGTGCGTTTTTATTCAGGTTGATTTTTTTTGGGGGTTCTGTATGCTTCAGTTACCTGAATGTCCGATTGTTTTCTCATATTGGGGAAGTTTTCCGCTATTACTTCTGCCCATATTGTTTTTATATCTTTTGTGTCAACTCCTTCCTTCTCACTGATTCCTATTAATCTCATGTTGTTCACTTTTGCATCATCTTGCAGATGTTGGATTATTTTTCCTGCATCCTAGTTGTTTTTAAGAGATCCTTTCTTACCTTTTCACTAGCTGTGACTGTGTCTTCAATATCTGAGACTCTATCTTCACTTTCATGCATACGATTTTGCCAACTTGTGATTGAGATTTTGTTTTCTTGTACATCTCTTTGAAACTGTTTCATGTGATCTACTTCTTTCCTATATTGCTCACTCAGGCAATGCATCATTTTTTTATCCTCCTCTAATTTTTTATCAATGCCTTCTTTAGTAGTACTCAAGTCTTGCATTATAGTTATCCTTTCTCTACCTAGCTCAGACATTTTTTCTGCTCTGTTCTCCTGTATCTTTCTGGAGTTGTTCCCCTACTTTAGATGCTATTGATTTAGAGAGGTCTTTCTTAACTTCAGAGGTTATTTCTGCTCTGGTTGCTTCTATACGTTTCTGCAGTTGTGTTTCCACTTCAGAGTCTATTAATTCATGCATTTCTTTTTTAGTTCAGATGTCATTTCTGATCTGAGTTGCTCTATACGGTTCTGCACTTGTTTGTCTACCTCAGATGCTACCAATTCAGAAACTTGTTCTCCATGATTTCAGTGTTCTTACCTGTTAGTGTCTCTTGTATTTGTTTTGGGTGGACCTGGGACCTGAGATTGGCTCTTGCTCCTTGTCTTTATCATTTTTTTTATAGCAGTGATCTCTGCACTTTGATGGACCTATGCAATTAACGCCTATGTTATTCCCCTCCAGACGTGCCTGGCTGTGAGTTGGAGCTCGGGAGGCTGGTTGCCACGAGGCCACATGGGTTCCGATGGTGGTCACCAGTGTGGGGAAGGTTGGTTGCTATGTGGGGACAGTGGGTGGAGTCGGGGTTCCAGCAATTGTCCAGTCGGGGGATGAACACAGGCCGAGGGAGTTCTTACCTGGGTGTCATCAGGCCTGGTCAGTAAGGTGAGTGGAAGTGGAGCTTGGGCTCTTGATGAGTCAGTGGATGGGCAGGGGCTAAGCCTGCTCCACTGCTGGGTTGAGATGGTGGGTGGAGTCTGAGGTGGGGTAGGGCAGGCTGCAGAGGTGCTGAATCTAGATGGCGGGTGGGCAGGTCCAAGGTGGAGCAGAGCCAGCCGGCGTGCTGTAGGACCTCTCACCTTGTTTTTAAATCCCATTTTATATATGTCTAACAACTGAGCCCCAAAGTGCATGAGGTGAATAAAGGCAAAATATGACTGAGAAATAGACAACCCAACAGTAATTGGATAATTCAATACTCTTTAAAAACTGTTTTAATAAAACCTAGCCATGCTTAAAAGATGTGAATTCAAAATAAATGAAAGGTGTCAATATGCCATATATGCCATACACCAAGTGGATGTAACAGATCTCTGGAAGAACACTCTAGTGTACAATAGCATAATATACATTCTTCTCAAGTACACACAGAACTTATAGTGATGAAGTCATCCTCCTCTTTTCAGCCTTCCCAGCACTGAGATTATAGGTGTGTACCATTATGCCTGAACTCTGTGGCCAATTCAGCCTGCCCTGGGGGCACAGCATGTGGTGCTGGGGACCAAACAGTGAACCATGGTCCCTATGCTTGCCTAAGCTTGCCTAAGCAGGTGTTTTAGCCTGCTGAGGTATCTCCCTGGCCTCTAATCTATATGTTAATGCAGAAAACAAATATTAATTCATGTAGAAGGACTGCTTTCTGCACAGCAAAAGAAACAATCAAAATGAGATGGTGTTGAGGACCACAAATTCCCAAAGGCTAATTTTCCATACTTCACAAGGGGTAAATGGAAGTTTGGGATTATTGGCATTACCTTATTGAGATTTCTAATGATCTCTTTAGGGATGATCCAAGCTCTCTAGCCCACTAAGACTCTACTAAAACCACTAGGATTTTTAAAAAGCAATCACCCCAGGGAAAGATCCTTATTAGTATATGATCATCTCTACCCTCTTGAGTCATCCCAGGATTGTCCTGTCCACCACTGAATCATTCATGCACCCTAAGTCTTTTGCTAATCCTCCCTATCATTGTAGGCCACCCAATAAATAGTGGCTAGCTTGGAATGTCTTGATCTCTCCCTGTCTTGAGGCATTGATCTCCCAGCCCCTCCCTCTTTGTTCATTAATACATTTATATCTCTCTTTTTAAAATTTCATCCTGTTGCCATACCCCTCATACAGGTATTTGGGGATAGTGACCATGTCCCTGATATGATGGCAACCTATAGAACTGGAAAAAATATTTGCATCTGAGAAGCGATTAACATCCAAAATTAGTAAGATCTTCTATAACTCAATAGCAGAAAAACATAATCCAATTAAAAACAGTGAAAATCTATCTTTTACTTCCCACAAGCTTATTCTTCAGAGCGTTTCTCCTTTACTCTTTGTGTTTATATTTTCAAATAAACTTTGCCACTGCTTTTTGCTTGTATTGTTCAGTATTGTTTTCAAGATAAGAATCTGCAATCTAACTCCAGGAGAATAGAACAATTCTGTCTGTTTCTGTTTCTGTTTCTGTCTCTGTCTCTGTCTCTGTTTCTGTGTCTCCCTGTCTCTTTCTGTATCTCTCTGTCTCTCTCTGTCTGTCTGTCTCTCTCTATCTCTCCTCTCTAAAAAAGGCAAATAGATAGGTGTGATGGGGCATGTGAGACAGGAGGATCACAGATTTGAGGCCACCTGGGCTACTTGGTTGTGTTCTATGCCAGCTTAAATGGCACACTGAGATTGTATTTCAAAAAACCAATAAAATTGGCAAAGAATCTGAAGCAACATTTTTCCAGAGAAAACATAAAAATGGCCAGGAGGTATATGAAAGCATTCTTAGTATTGTTAATCATAAGGAAAGTATTAACCAAAATCATTATGAGGGACCAGCAAGATAGCTCAGCAGACCAAAGTGCCTGCTTAAGCAAGCAAATGGACCACGGCCTGGTCCTTGGCACCACATGCCTTGCCAGCTCCATTCCCCAGCATGGGCTGAACCTGCCAGTGTCTGGGCATAGTGGTGCACACCTGCAATCCCAGTGCTGGGGAGGCTGAAAGCAGGAGGATCACCACTAGTCCAAGCTGCATAGTGAGACCCTGTAACAACCAAATACATTTAAAAGTTTAGAGACAGCACCTAGCACATATTAGGGTGTCTTCTAATAAAAAAATCAGTATATGACAATTGATGGGAAGAATTTAGAGAAAGGAGTTTGCACACTTGTGGAGATGTAGATTGGCACAGCCATTATGAAAAATAGAATAGAAATCCCTAAAGAAATTAAAAATAGAGCTACTATATTATTCAGCAACACCCCTTTTGGATTTATACTCAAAAGAAATTAAATAAATCACAAAGGTATCTTATTCCTATATTAACTGCAGTATTATTCACAGCAGCCAAGATATGAAAACAACATAAGTTCCCATCAATAGATCAGTGTATAAGGAAAATGTAGTATATATGCAGTGGAATATGATTCAAACTCAAAAAGAACAGAAATCCTGCCATTACCATAAAACAAATGAACCTGGAAGACATTACACTAACTGAATAAGCAGGCAGAGAAAAGAAAAATATTACATGATGTTACTTATATATGGGATGTAATAAATGTGAATATACAAAAAGAATAAAAGATTGGTTACCAGGAGTGGATGTAGGAAGAAGAAATTGGAAGAGGTAGGTCAGAGTACATAAAGTACTAGAAATAAGATGAACAAGTTTAGAGATCTAACATATGATGAGGAGTAGAGTTGCTAAAATTATGTTTAGAATTTGTTTACTAACTGACTGCACATTAACTGCTCTTGCTATAAAAAGGGTGACTACCTGAGCTAGCATGCGATAATTTGCTTCACTACTGAAACCATTTTACTATCTATATGTATCCTATATCATCATGTACCATATCTAAATATACATAACAAAATTTATGTTTAACACAAGTGTGAAGGGGCTGGAGAGATAGCTCTGTGGCACAAGTGCCTGCGTGGCAAGTACAAGGTTGTGAGTTCAAACTCCAGCCCCACCTAAATAAATAAATAAATAAATAAATAAATAAATAAATATAAAACGAGTGTGAACGGTAATCTCAATGGAATGAAATTAGAATTAATAACATAGGCAATTTCCTGTCCTTCTGCCTCTGCCCCCAAGGCACACTGAGACCGCAATTGAGACTGGGCATGCTGGCATGTTAGTTTATGCCTGTAATCCCAGCTCCTGGGAGGCTGGCTGAATACACCACGAGTTGGATTTAGTAGTGAGACCCTGTACACCCTGTAGAACCTTCCCTAAAATACAAAAAGAAAAGAAAAAAGAAAAAGAAAGACAATTTGGAAAACTCACAAATATGATGAAGGCAAACACCAATCATCTTTTAGGGGATGAGCACAGTCTTTCTATGTAGTTCAGTTGAAGTTAGCTTTGAAGTTACTATGTAGCTCAGCATTGATTCATTTTCCTGCTACCTCAGCCTGGAGAGTCCTGGAATTATAGGTGTGTGGCACCATGCCTGGTACAAACACTACAATCTTAAGTAACCAATGGGTCAAACAAACTACAAGGGAGATTAGAAGATCAGCTGAGAACAATGAAAATGAAAACATAATGCCAAAAACTTGATGGATGCAAATAAGGTGGTGTTTAGAGAGAAATTCATAGTTATAAAATATCTGTACAGATATTTTTGTCTTAAAATGGTTCAACTTACAATTTTTCCACTTTATAATAGTAAAAAAGAGGCATCCATTCAGCAGAAACTGCACTGAAATATTATCTTTTCCTAGGCTAGCAGTGTTCTATACAATCTCTTGCAATGCTGAGTCACAGCTCTCTCTAGCTTTGGAATTATGAGGGTAAATAATTGTGTTTTTTTTCCTCTTTTTTGGGTGATGTAGGGGATTTAGCATCGGGGATCACAGGTGCTAGGTAAAATTACTGATACTCTACATAGTATACTGTATTTTGGCTTGAAGATCTTGTAAATCTCCATTGGGAAAAGATGTATCCAAATAAATGGAAGTCACTTAAACAAATGTAAGTCCATTTCAGTTAAATAAATTGTTTAAAGCACCTATTGTGAAAAAAAATTTTTGGTATATTGTGTTTTATGGGTTTTCACTCCATCAAATGACCTTACTATGTATATACGTGATGAATTCAACACTTTATTATAAAAATAAAATAATTTTGCCTAACAGTAAGCTAATGTAAGTGTTTTGAGTACGTTTAATGGAAGTAGGTTAACTCATGATATTTGGTACATTAGGTTTATTAAATGGATATTAACTTGTGAAATTTTCAACTTGCAGTGGTTTTACTGGTACCTAATCCTTTTGGAGGGGAGGAGTGTCTGCTCTTAAAAAGGAAGAGAATATCAAATCAATAACCTAATCTTTTGTGAGAAGAGGAATAAGGGAGGGGGGAAGACAGATGAAAAAAAAAACAAAAAAGGGAAGAATAAAAGGAAAAATGGAAACAAAGCTTTTGTACATAATGAGGTGAGGAGGAGCTGAAGGAGGTGAGGGGAAAGAGAAAAAAGAAGCAAGATACCATGTACAGTTACAAATTCCTTATGATGAATGTTATCACTACATATATTTAAAAGGTACCCAATAAAACAAAAAGTTAAAAAAACTCTAGTCTTCTATTTTAAGAAATTAGAAAAAGAAAAGCAAACAAAATTGAAATCAAGCTGAAGGTAATACATACTAAAAAATAGAGCCAAAGTATATAAGTAGAGAATAAAAGATGAGAAATCAGTGAAACAAAAAATTGATTGTTTGGAAATATTGACAAAATTAACAAACTTGTAGGCTAAGGGGAAAAAAGGAAATTGGAATTACTAATATTAAGAATAAAACGAGAAGGGGCCAGGGAGATAGCTCCGTGGCACAAGTGCTTGCCTGGCAAGTGCAAGGTCATGAGTTTGAACCCTGGTCCTGAAAAAAACAAAAAGAATAAAATGAGAGATTGCTACTGATCTTTCAAAGATAGGATTATAACAGCACTATGAGCAATTATACGTCAATAAATAAGAAAACCTAAATGAATTGGATAAATTTCCACAAAAGCACAAACTACTAAAACTGACTCAGAAAGAAATAGAAACTCTGAAAAAAAACCTGTGATAAATAAAGAGGTTGTTAAAACTTGCTCAAAGAAATGCTCAGTACTATATATCTTCACTGAATTCTATCAATTCTTTGAAAAGAAACAAGAATCTTCCCAAACTAGAAGAGAATGAAAGACAGACTAATTCCTTCTATGATAGTAGCATTACACCAATTATAAAACCAGACAGAGATCATGAGAAAAGAAAAGTACAGGGCTAGGCAGATAGCTCAGCAGTCTAAGCGCCTGCTTGGCAAATGCAAGAGCCTGGGTTCGATCCCTGATACTGCATGCCATGCCAGTCCTGGAACTCCAGGCATGCTCTACCAGCCATGAAAAAACTCAGCGTGATGGTGCATGCCTATAATCCCAGAGCTGGGGAGGCTGAGATAGGAGGATCAGTGGTGCTGTGTAGCAAGACTTTGTATGTATAAATAAATAAATAAATAAATAAATAAATGATTAAAAAAAGAAAAGAAAATCACAGGCCAAAATCCCTTATCAATATAGGTCCTTAATCGTCAACAAAATACTGATTGAATCCCACAACATATAAAAAGGATTTATACCATCACTAAGTGATATTTAGCTCAGGGATGCAAATACTTAGACCCAAACACATCATAAACAATGTTATGAACCTATTGATTTATCTGAAAATCAATTAATACACTATACTATATTCATAGAATAAAGGACAAAAACTGCATTATCATGTTAACAAACACAACAAAAATTTCACCAAGTCTAATATCTTTCATGATAAAAGCAACTAGGAAGAGAAAAGGAATTTTGCTGAAACTTAGGTAGCAGTTAACATATGTCAGGTACACTGTTCCAATCATTTTACAGTTATTAAGTAATTTAATTCTTGGACCAACTCTGAGACATGAATAATGTAACCTAAGTTTTACAGATGGATAAATTGAAGCATAGGGCATTTCTTATATTACATAGCTACTACACCATGGATCTAGGATTTCCACGTAGAAATTGTGACTTCCTGGGCTTGGGGACACACATCTGTAATCCCAGAGCTCAGGAGGCCATGGCAGGATTGTCATGAGCTTGAAGCCAGCCTGGGCCACACAGTGAATTCAAGGCCAGCCTAAACTACATAGCAAGACCCTGACTCAAAAAGAAAGAAGAAATGAAGAAAGAAAGAAAGAAGGAAGACAGAGTAGAACGAAAGAAAAATTGCGGCTAGAGAGTCATATATATATATATATATATATATATATATATATATATATATATATATATATACATGTTTTTGTACTAGGAATAAAACTCATGATCTTGCACTTGCCACGAATACACTGTGCCACTGAGTTACATCCCCAGTCTATCTTCTTAATCACATTCTGTTATAGTGTCCCTTAAAGAATGTGGAAAATAATAGCGGTAAACTGGATTTCCCTGAACTAATAATTTGCTCTTTCTTGTAAGTACACTTAATGCAAGACACTGTTAACCTACATCAGCAACTATAATATGTTCCACAGGGAGGTATTTATAATACTAATAACAATGTTGGGGTTAATATTCATATTTAATTGCAATTTAAGTAATAAATTACTTAAGTATAAATTTAATTTATATAATTAAACATAATTTATAGTATTGCAAATTAGTTTTTAAGAAATTTACAAAATTAGTTATAAACTTTGGTGGCATTAGTAGAAATGAATTAATTTCCATTAGTAAATAAATTTTATTGACAACCATATTCATAATTTATATGTGAGCACAACTTCAATATCAAGAATTATTTATAGGGGCTGGACAAATAGCTCAGCAGACTAAAGTGACTGCTTAGGCAGAGTGGAGTGGCCAGGGCTCTATTCCCAGCATGCTGTGCTGGCCCTGCATCCAAGGGCACACTGAGATGGTGATTGAGACTGGGCATGGTGGTGAATGTCTATAATCCCAAGCGCTTGGGAGGCTGAACTTTAGTTCTTTTTTTTTTTTTTTTTTTTTTTTTTTGGGGTTATGGTTGTTTGACTCAGGGCCCTGTGGTTGGCAGGTAAGTGGTTATTTTTCTGGGGTATTTTACCAGTAATTTTAGTTTTTTTTTTTTTTTTTTTTGGCTGGTTGTGGTTGCCTTAAGGGC
>PVJA010042786.1:0-17122 GCA_004027025.1 Myocastor coypus | reverse complement strand
AGGTTTTAGTACTGATGGAATTATGGGTGGAAGTACTTCTGGGATTATGGGTGTAGCCTAGGGCGGGAGCTAAGGCGGAGAGCCTGAATGTAATATAAAGAGAGACAGAGAGATAGACTAGAGCTCTAGCTGTTGCTGTTGCTCTGCTGCCATGTTGGTTGGCTACCTCTGCCGCCATTTTGTTGCTGTTCCGCCGCCATGAACTGGATGCTCTCTGCTCTGTTCCACTCAGCCTTGGGCCAGCCAAATATGGACTGAAACCTCCACAAACTGTGAGCTAAATAAACCTTTCCTCCCTTCATTTTGAGTGTTGGGTATTTGTCCCAGCAACGAGCAAAAAGTAACTAATACACTTGCCTAAGCAGGTGCTTTAGACCGCTGAGCTATCTCACTAGCCTTACCATTAAATATTTTTTGCTCGAGATTGTTTTAATAAATGATTAGATATTTTCATGTTGTTATATATAGATATGATATATTCACCCTTTTCTTTTATTTTTTGTAGTGCTAGGGATTGAGTCCAGAAAATCTCACATACAAAGCAGGCACTGCTGATGAGGTACAATTCCAGCTTTCATTTTCAGTTTTTAATAATATTCCTCTGTTTTGAATATTGATTTTTTTTGACTTTTGTATTTGGCACAGAATCTCACTATGCAGATGGGACTCATGGTGATCCTTCTTGTAGAATGATCAGAGCCACAAAAAGCAGGACAGCAATTTAGATGAAATTGGCCATAGGGATCTGAAGTGAGCCCTGAGCCAGGGAACCTTCTTATATTTATTGAGGACCACAGACAGGCTAAGGAATGTGCATAAATAATTTGATGTAAACAAACTGCTATCTATATAGCCTTCTGGCACTTACCAGCTAATTTACATATCATTAGTTGGTAACTTCCTAGGTAAAGGAACAAAGAACAGATGGGGTAGCACTGCCTTCAGGAATCTGTAACTACCTTATCTCAGGCTTGTTGGCATTACAAAGAACCAGTTTCCTTTTGTTTCTTGCTCCCTTAGTGCAGTAAACATCTGACTCATATCACTATAGATCCTCCTGATTTCAGCATCCCCAGTGCCGGGGTTATAGCTGTGTGCCACCAGTCTGGGATTCTTGTCTCTGGCTCAGCAGGCCCAAGGCTGGGACTGGCTCTGTGGGATAGGGCATTGAACCCTGGTACTTGAGCTTTCCAAAGCAGGCTTTTTGTCCACTAAACTATCTTGCCAGTTCTTGTTGGGGAGATTTCAAAATAAAATATCTTGTTAATCTATAATACCCTTTTTTATACTTGTTGAAAAGAAGAAAAGTTGTTTTGTCATTGGGTAAGCATTAAATCAAATTGAGGTATGAGTGACAAACAGTCCATTAATAAGTTGGCAAGGGCAAAAAGAAATTTCACCCTTTCATGTATCAAACTTCATACATATACTTAAGATAAAACATAATATCCTCAAGTTAAAGGATTTGGCTGCACTATTTGTTATATGTATGTAGTTTATCCAAAATTTACCTGATAATTTAGACAGTTTTGTGTTTGTTAATTGCCTTTATCCAGCAGGAAAACAGTGAAACATCCTTATAACAAGCAGGCAATTAACACTTTTTACAAGCCGGGCGTGGTGGTGCACACCTGTAATCCCAGCACTCAGGAGGCTGAGGCAGGAGGATCGGTGTGAGTTCGAGACCAGCCTGGGCTACAAAAGTGAGCTCAAGGCCAGTCTGAACTGCATGGTGAGACCCTGTCTCAAAAAAAAAAAAAAAAAACAAAACAAAACAAAAAAAAAACCACTTATTACAGGCCTCCAGGAAAAACTACCAAGGTAAGGAGGAGGTATGACCCTGTTTTGATGCCAATATTGTGAAGACAGAGCTCCTAGGAACTTGAGAAGAGAATTCCTAGGATGTTCTCTTGGCCAATGGTTTTAATAAACATTTTCATACTCAGACAGAAAGCAGCTTGTTTTATATTAGTTTAGTTTAACTTTTTCCTTTAAGTGCTATAAGAAAACAGACAGTGAAGCTCTTTTTCTCTTTGACAGTCAGAAACACTCAATCCTATAATATACCACATGCTTATTATATCCATTTCCTTATTTGTAATAGGCAGGATATTTCTAACTTTTTGTTATTGTCAATAATATTACTTCTTGGAAACTGTGCAGTTGTTTCTTAGCTTATGAGTATTTTTATGTTACCATTTATGTCCAAATTATACTGCTAAGTAATTATATCCATTTATATTTCCAAGAAGAAATATAAAATCATCCACATCATTCATTTATCCAAACTATCATTAACACTTCAAATTGTCAGTTCCTAAAAATGTTACCCATCTCATGGTGATGCTTTGTTTTCATAATAATGTAACAAGTTTTCTCTTTCAGCTCTTGTTCTGAGGACACTGAAGGATGAACTCAGTGGACAACAGTGGGGGCAAAGTGATTGTAGTTTATTAGAACTCAGAAAAGCTCTTCCTAGTTGAGAGGCTCTCCTAGGGAAGACAGTAAGGAGGTACCCAAGTTCATGGATTTATGTGGACTCTGTTTGTTGGGCTATTTTGGAGGGCAAGTGAGAATCAGACCATGAAACAATATTGTTTCCGCTTTTAGCTAGGTAGGTTTCTAACATCAGGAGGCCTAAATTTCTTTAGCACCTCAATTTCCCAGGGCTTTTCTTGGTTTATCCAGGTTTTTGTGCTATGAAAAATTCATTGCTATTTTTAGTGAGGTCTCTGACATTAGGAGAACAGACTTCCATGCCCCCCCACTTCTTGCTTCCTAATTGCAGTTGTCCCTGAGTGGTGGTGCCCTTAACAGCTGTTAGGGGAAATGGGCTGTCAGTTAGTTGATCTGGCTACTTCCACCTGAGAGATATTGTTAGCAAAGCACAGTTTAGGGTCTACCACCATGAGATGTGTCTAAGGGCCTTGAGTAGAAACCAAGAAGAATGTCTAAGAATGGGTCTCTGTATCTTTTGTAGTTTTAAGGATATCAGACATGAAACACATTTGAGTTTAGGTGCGCATATGCTAAACAAGGCTATAAGACAAGTATTAGTAATGGCCCTGCCAAATGAAGTAACCAGGATGCCCTGTTTCAGATTTCTGACCAATATCCCTATGTCACAGATAATTCCTTGCATATATTAAAGGCATAATCAGTTTTAATGTTGCACTTTTCACTATTTTTGACTTCTTTGCATAAAAGCAAACATTTTTCCCCCCTAGGAACAGATACATTGCCTTTTTTTGGTGGTCAAGTGGTTATTTACAAGTGTGCTATTTTGTCATTTTCCGATTGTTTTCCATCTGAAAAGGAATTATATATCTGACTACAACCAGTTTTATCCATGTTGCTTCAGTTTCAGTTAGAAGATGAAAAGCTCTGTGGTTTGGAAGTTCAATTTAATTTAAAGAATTTAAATATTTTTATTGAGTTTCTATAGCTGCCACTGTGGCTTTCCAGCCTCCCTGAACCATAATAATGATAAGCTACAGATGTAGCTGGAAATTGTCAGCAGAGCCAGTGTAGGAATTGGAGGCCATTTTGTATATGTTGTCTATATTTTCATTTTAAAAACATCTTGTGGTTATATTTTTCTACTGCATGTTTAGGACGAAAGGAGACCTGTGTGAATCAAAATTAAGGTCACTTGAAGTTTCTCAGGGTTTATATTTGCAACCACATATAGAGCCTCTTGGCTCTTCTATCACTGTACTCTGCCAGCATTCATTGTGGTCATGCATGACCATCTGGCTTCCCTTGGAAGCATGGGAGATGTTTCAGTCTTTACTAACTCTCCTTTTAGGACAGTGAACGTCTGTCCTCTGAAGTCCAGCAGTCTCCCTGTTCATGAGGTTGGGTGACTTGGCGGAGCATTAGAACCTTTTCAGAGAGGTCCTGTCATACTCTAGGACTAAGTCCTTTTTGAGCTTGGAAGGCAAGGGCCAAAATATTAGCTGTACTGTTAGTGCTATTTAGAGGCTGTCTTTTCTCTAGTGACAAGATTTCGCCACTTTGTCAAAGGTAATGTAGCTGTGGATTTGGAAATGGGATAATCTAAGAGGAAAATTTTGAGACTAAACTCTATGATGTGAGAAGCAGATAGAAGTGGTACAAAGGATGTTATTGGGGAGTAGGAAGATCGTTATAGAATTAGGTAAAGAGAATATACTACTGAGAACTAGAAAATGAAAATGATAGAGAACTAAAGACATGAATTAAGTAAAGGTAACAGAAATAAAGGGAGAGAAGTTAAAAAGAGAAAAAACTAAAAAAATAAAAAGAGGTAAGAAGCAGGAGACTGAGAAAGGTAGATTTCTCAAGCTCTCAGCAACTGATGATACAGAAAGGCAGGAAGGGAAAAAAGAAAAAGCAAAAGCAAACTAAAAAAAATCTAAAAGCAATACATACACTCACAAAAACAAAACAAAAAAGGAAACAAAAATAAAAAAAGTGCAACTTCAAATGAGTGCTTTTATTTTGGGATCTATGGTTTTTGGGCTGTGGCCAATTAAAGACATGTCCCTGCTCATGCTGGTAGATATGGAAGATAGTTAGATCTCACATCTTTCCTCGATCCATGCAAACTAGGATTAAGGTGGGGGTGCCAATTCTGTGACATTCCTTTTTTTAAATTTATGTATTTGATATAGGATCTCCCTATGCAGCTCAGTGATCCTCCTGTTTCAGCCTCCCCAGCGCTGGGATTATAGGTGTGCACCACCACGCCCAGCTTCAATGGTTGGCTTGGCTCAGGATTGGAATGTCATGTAGTACTGGAGATCAAACCCTGGTTCTTGCTCTTGTCAGGCAAGTACTGTGCCACTAAGATATATCCCTGGCCCTAATTTTGTGCCTTTCACATCCAAAGCAGTTTAGGCTGAGCCTGGCTTTTCACTGTGGGGATAGAATTTGAGTCCTTTACATTAAACCCTGCTGGGTTTGTCCTGCTATTTTCCCTTTGTCTCCCTGACCATAGCTGTCTCCTGATGGTCCCCTTTCACCCAGGGAATGTGAGAACATAACACTGGAAGCTCTAAAATGAAGTCAACTCCTGGCTGATCTGAGATTTGGGGTTGGTTTACCTCCACTGGAATGCCCTCTGAGCACTCTCTCCAAGGCATATGGTGGCTCTTGGACTGGAGTCCTTGCTAGTAATACAGTGTCTGCTGTGTTTGTTCCACTGCTGTTTCTTCTTGGCAGCTTATAGTGTCACAGCTTTCACTTTGTCTCTGTATATTCAGTCTTTCCTTTCTTTCTTGCCATGAGCTAGGAGCAAAGGAGAAAGTGTGCACTGCCTTTTTTCTGCATTGTATTCTGCTTTTTCAGTTTCTTCATAGGCTCTAATTATTACATCAGATTTTTAATGGTTTCTAGGGAACAACTACTCAATGTATTTTTCCATTCAGAGGATATAAGCATACTGACAAAAATTAAGGACATCTTCAGAGATCTAATAATTTTTTTTAAAAAGTTAATGACTGCAAGTACGCTTATTACCACATATGTGTGTATCTCATTAATAACAATAGCAAAATATTTAATAAAGGCCAGTAAATGCAGAGTTTTTTGTCATTTTATATATCTGTGTTCTAGCTTTACATTGTATAAAAGAGAGCATGTGGTAATTACTATGTGTTACACTGAACTGTATAAACATTAATGCACTTAACTGCTGATTTCTGCTGGTCTATTTTTCTTTTGTGTGTGTGTGTGTGTGTGTGTGTGTGTGTGTGTGTGTGTGGCCAGCTCAACTTGCCCTAGGCGTGGTGCTATATTGGCATGTGGTGCTGGGGACTGACTCACCACCAAAGCAGGTGCTTTAGAGGACTGAGCTGTCTCACCAGGCCCCTTCTGTTGGTGTACTGAAAGGAACAGTTAATATTTTTTGTTCTTTTTTAAATTTTATAATATTTTGGCCAATTTTACACACTTATATCTGGTAATCTGAACAACTAATTTGAAGATACCAGTATGGAATATAACAACCATTGTTGAATTCCTTTTGTTTTGCTTAGTGAAATTTTGTATTGGTTCTAATTTTTTTCTATTTTTATTCTCTATAAAAATGAAGAATTAAAATTTGATGCACAGACTCATAACATTTTGTTTTGAGATTATAGATTTTGTCATAAATTAGGATAATAGTTGTTTATCCACTCAAAAACTCTTTTGTAAATGCTTTGAAGCCCACATTTAGTTTGATTTTGAAAGCTCAGTTTTAGGAACCAATGATGTAATAGTTACAAACACTAGAAAGTAGCAAAATAGAAATTTTTCTTTTAAATATAGCTTTGTAAATTTAGTCAAGGATATTTTAGTATCTTAAGAAAACACTGTTGCTTTAGGCACAGATTGCTTAACCTTTGTCTTTTCTTTCTTTTTTTTTTTGTGGTACCAGGGATTGAACTCAGGATCTTGTGTTTGCCAAGAAAGTGCTTATTCTATTGAGTTATCTCCCTTGCCCTAGCCTTTGCATTATAAACAAATTAAACTAAACATTATAATATATTTAATAACATTTGTCACCAAAGGTCTTCTGGGAAAAAAATGGAAAGTCACCTATCAGTGAAGAAAACTGAACAAATTGGTTCAGGCAGCTGAATATTCACCCACAGGAGAGAGTCTTGTCTGACTATTTTTCACACACAAGGGGACCCTCTTTATTTAGCAATTTATAGGACTCATTGGAAACAAATCATAATAGCTTATACTTTATAAAGCTTTGTCATCATTGAATAAGGGAAAACCTCATTATTTTACATGAATAACAGTAGACAATGTATTTATAAAATCAAGTTCTAATATCATCTTGATTGGCTAACAACCTGGAAAGAAACATGTCACCAAATTAAAGATATCTTTAGTCTTACTAATTGATTTAAATTAGCCTATTATTTAGTTATAATAGGCTTGTGAACAAAAGATGTTTGGGGTAATATAATAATTGTAATCTTATCTGTGCGCCCATTTAAGTCCAAATTTTGGAAAGTAATATATGCTTGAAAATTATCATACAAAAACATGTGCATTAGCCTAAATCATATATAACCTTTATGTTACTTTATGTTAGTGAACTTTCAGGCTTTATTTGCAAGAGCCATGCAAACTGGAACCTATCAGCTTTTATCCTGTCACATCCTTAAGTGAGCTTAGCTATTTTCAAAAATCTGTGCAACACTTTTTATGGAAAGACCCAAAGGGCTAGAATTTTACCAGGACAAAAATAAAAGTCTAAATGAGATTGATAGTACCTCCAAGATTATTTTCTGAAGCAGCTGCAGGTCCTCTAACTAGCTCAATGGAACAAAAGAAACAGAACACGTAAAAGAATTACCTTTAAATGTCACTGTACTTTTAGATGTATTATTGGCCGTGTTGACCTACAATATGTTATATACTTTTAGGTTCATAACCACAAATAGAATTGGAAATTTGTTAAGGGGTCATCAATTTGCTTCTTCTAGGCAAATTGTAACAGACATCTCTTGTAATAAATTAACAGCAATAAAATTCAGAAGAGGAAAGCATCAAAAGTCCTTACACTGTGAAAGCAAGGGATGTTTAAAGAAGGGTTAGGCTGATGAGTTTTTGAGTTTTGGAATAACTATCACCACAGTACAAGCTCATTTGGCCTCTGTGTTAGAGGCATAATGGTTAACTGTTCCCTTCATGGTGGTCCTTTTTTTTTGTTTTGTTTTTGTTTTTGTTTTTTGCAGAACCGGGGATTGAACTCAGGCCCTTGTACTTTCCAGGCAAATGCTTATTCTTCTGAGCTATCTCCTCAGCCCGCTATGGTGGTCCTTTTATATTAGAGATGTTATGGTAAATTGTAGCTCTTTCTGAATCTCAGCATTTCTTTTCTGTAAGAGAGACCTGGAGGGTATCCATTTGCATGCCTCTCTCTCTCTCTCTCTCCTACCTCCTGTGCTCTTGACAGCAAGGGAGAGATCCCCATGCCGATGGTCTCTGATGATGTGTCAGTGGATTATCCCAGAAGGTTGAACCCTGGGTCTAATCTTCCTAGCGGATACATGTGTTTGTATCCTTCAGCCCAGCCTCCAGGAGAAAGGGACAGTTTTGCCAAGTGGCCACTGTCTGGAAAAGTAGCAGACTCGTATTCCTTGAGTCTTAAGGTAGCAATTGAGACTTAATGTATATTGATCTCTGTAGGAGCCCACTTGACTAAATGCTTAACCCACCTCATCAATTGAGAATTCGTCCGTGAGATGAATTCAGAAATTAGCCTGTCTGTGAACGTTGGAGACAATGATAGACCAGAGACAAACTCATTTCCAGTGTTTCAGAATGAGATGATGCTTTAAGGAACTTTCTCTCAGACTTAGGCGTGCTTGAAAGGAACCCAGATCACAATCTCTTAAATGTAGACTCTATGAAAGGTAGGTTGGGGTCCTAAATATCAGGGACGACAGGAACCAGGGGGAGCTCAGAATGTAGTCCAGGATCCTAATCTCTTCTGATCCCAATAAACTTAGCCATATATATCTGTCATGCTAGTTGAGAGAAAAGCATGGACCTGTGGATCAACTATCCTAGTTTTTTTTTTTCTTTTTGTACTGGGGATCAAACTTGTGACCTTGTGTTTACAAGGCAGCCACCTATGCTGCTGAGCTATCTCTCTGACCCCTCAACTCTTAAGGCAAATGAAAGGGCTCTGACAAATGGCTCTCAGGTCACCCTGGAAAGGAGCCACCTAGAGAGTGCAGTTTACCTTTCACCTCATGGAGGAATACAAAATGGGCATGATAGGGAAGTGTAGATGTCCCTGCTGCATACGTATTTAGGCAGTCAGGACCTAGTTTCTACTGAGGACCTTAGAACACTCACTGGGAAACAGTGCCTGACTGAATCTTGCAGTCGTCACACTGGTTTTCATATTTCAAGCATTCAGATATTTATCTTAGCAAGGTCCAGCTCCCTGTCTGCTCAACATTTCCACTTTCCCTGGGGTGGGGGTGGGGGTGGGGCGAGCAACTGATTAGCTAGGAGGTTGCTTGGGAACCTGTCCCATGTTTTGAAGGTAGCACCACTTTAGTAGCTTTAAATTGGCAGCAGGGTACTCATTGTGGTTTAGCAGTTAATAGAGAAAGAAAGTGAATTATGGTTGTATGTCTCTTGAGGGTAGGTTTTTATTGAAGGTTCATAAAATAATAAAAGAATTAGACATATAAGTTCAGAAGAAGAAACAAGATCACTTTATTGGAAAGGGGAGAAAAATGAGCAAACAAAATCTCTATTGGGAAAAGGAAAGAAAATCAGTAGATAGTTAGCTATCTTGTTAGAGTAAGGTAGGAAGCCTAGAGCTGGCACTGGGGTATTTTTTTAAGCTCTTTTATTACATGGTAAGAAAGGGATTCTCTCCTTTGAGAGCTGTTACAACCTGATTGGCTGTTTTGGGCTCTGAGACTCGGGACTCGTGATTTGGCCATTACCCCTTTCACTGTCTGTGTGTAAATTCTTGGATAAGCACTTTTTGGTCTCTATGTGTTGTCCAAGTGCTTGTGAATTTTGCAGCAGGGTTATATTCAAGGCTGAGTTAGTAAAAATAATATCTGTACATTTTAATGTATTAATATGTTGAGAATAATAAAATCTGTATGTACATATATATGGGTGTGTTTATCTAAGTGTTAATGTATATGTTATATACTGAGTTTTTTTATATATAGTATCGGCCCCTCCGCACTTTGCTTTCACTTTTAATTGGAAGTGAAGGGAGGAGGGTATTGAACCCTTCCATGAAATGAGTCAGACTTTCATATTGTCTGTTTGTTTCACTTAGCAAGCCCTTAGAAGGTTTTAATTATTTGCCAGAAGCTTAACTGAGGCCCTTTGGCTTTTCCTTCCTTTACACTAACTTTCCTTATAGTTGTTCTGCCACTCTTCTCTCTCTGTAGAGAAGTGTGTGACATGTTGGGTGTCAAAGATGTAATCAATTTTCTGTCTGGGCTTTTACCCTTAGGACAACAAAGGATGAATTTGATAGTCAGCAATAGGGAACGAGGTAATTATAGTTTATTACCGAGCAGAAAGAAAACTTCTAGCTAGCAAAGAGGGGCTTCAAGGGAGGATGCTGTGGAAATGCCAAAATTCAAGAGTTTATCTACACTTTGTTCACCTATGTTTTGGGTATTGAAAATGAAAATAAAACAACATTGTTGTTATTTTTAGTTGGGCTTCTGAGGTCAGGAGAAGTAGACGTCCCTTGAATTCCCAGGTACTGCTTTTGCAAGTTGTGAATTTTTGTGAGTTGTCTATTTTTGTATGGTTACTCATTTTTCTTTGGGTTATTGGCTTTTGTTATTGATTTATAAAGTTATTTTTAGTGAGGAGTGGTGGTGCAGGTCTCTAATCCCAGCTACTCTGGAAGCTGATACGTGACAATCTGAAATTTGAGACCAGAGTCGACAGTTTAATGAAAGCTTGTGTTCAGATAAATTTGAAAGTGAGCTGGAAATATAACTCATTAATAGATTGCTTGCCTAGCATTTCTAAGGCTCTAGCTTTAATTGTGCATAATCTACAGTGAAAGTAAATAAAACAAAATAAAATGCTATAAGTTATTTGTATTTTCTAGAATTTAATATGTTATCTGTTAAATATATTACACATAATTTCTCATACTCTCAAGTAATGTCTATAAAATATTTGAAAATAATTTCCTGTACTCGCAAATCCTCATTGCCAATAAAAGTACTTTGCCTTTGCCATGTTTTCATTTTATTTTTTGCAGTATTATCATACAGGAATTTTAAATTACTAAATGTATACATATTCTCTTGTATCTTATACAATTTGCATCTTATTTGAGAAATTCTGTTCACAAAAATCAGAGAAAGATGTTTCTTTGTCTCATTTTTAAAATTATAAAGTTTTAATTTTCACATTGATCTAAAAATGTGGTGACATAGGCATCTTCTTGGTGGTAGGAATTGGACCTAAGGGCTGACATATGCTAGCAAATGCTTCTACCATTGAGCTACATCCTAAACCTGGTATCTAAATTTTCAGGTTGATAAGCAATTGTTGCAACCTATTTTATGTAATAATATATTCCTTTGCATTACATTATGACATCTGCTCTTTCATGCTGTAATTATCTGTTGATCTGTTCCTTGGATTTACATTTTATGTAGCGATTGTCTTGCACCTGTACTGTTTTATTTTGACATATGACAAGTCTAGCTTAGTGGCTTGAGGAGTCTCACTATCTTAATTAATGTTTCTGTTGTGGAGACAGAATGCTTGACACCCAAAGTTAAAGAAGGAAAAGGTTTACTTAAGTCCCAGTTTGTAGAGCTTTCCATTCATAATCAGTTGGCTCCAAGGCAGGGTGCCTTGAAAGAGGAGAGCAATTCATGGCAGGCAGAAGACATAAAAAACAAGGGACCTTAATAGCATCTTTATGTCGCTTTTATATTGTATCTAGACTGCTGGGATTAGGGCTGTGCCAAACCAATCAGTGAACCAATTTATTAATCACATACCCTTAATTTCAACATCTCTGTCTAGATTCAGGCACCTCGAAAAACGTCTAAGACTTTGAGGGGAGTCATTCAGGTCCAAGCAAATAGAATAGCTATTTCTGCTTTTTCTGAGTTTTTGTGGCATGGAGAATTGTTTTCCAACCTTTATCTTTTAGTGTTTGAATTTCCTTTTGGGTTAAATGTATTTATTAAAGCAGCATATTGTTGAATCTTGCTTTTTGATTAATTTTCCAGTCTGTTTCTTTTGCTTGGTGAGTTGAGACCACTTACGTTGATGGTTATAAGTTGTATGTACTGATATATTTTTCTGTTGTTGGTTTGTTGTCTTCATCTGTTTTATTGCTAGTCCTGTCTGGTGGCTTCTTTCAGTCTGTGTTCATGTGTTTGTTATGTTTATTATCTAGTATCTTTTTCAGACCAGTTTTTTAAACTGTTATGGTGGTCATAAATTCCTTTAGTTTATCTTTGTCATGAAAGTATCATATTTCTACATTGATTTTGAAATAATAGTTTTTTGAGATTCATCAATCTGTGCTGAAGATTTTTTTCTTTTATGACTCAAAATACCTCAGTCCATGCTCTTTTTGATTTGAGGGTTTGTGTTGAGAAGTCTGCTTGATTCTCATGTGATTTTCTTTATGTGATTTTCTTTTGTCTGGTTGCTTTTAATGTTTTTCTTTTGTTCAGTTTCTGGAACCTTGATTATTTTATGCTTTCATGAGGGTTTATTTTGGTTATGGCTATTTGGTATACTACATGTTTAATTTATTTTTATGTTAAATTCTTTTTTATGCTAAATTCTTTATTGTCTGGGTAGTTTTCTGCCATTCTTTCCTTTTTTTAATTGATTTTTTATTTTTCTTGCTGGCTGAGCTTGCCCCGGGGTGGCACTGGTGCAACATGTCGACCCAGGAATCAAACTATGTTCCCTGTGTTTTACCTAAGCTTGCAGAAGCAGGTACCTTAGATCACTGAGCTATTTTGCTGACCCTTTGCCATTATTTCTGTTCAAATTTTTAAAATGATTTTCATGTTATCTTTACCTTTCTCATAGACACCAATCAGTCTTATCTTGTTCTTTTTTCTTTATCCTATAGCTGTTGGATTAAGTTTTTTGTTGTCTCTTGCTATTTAAGAGATCTTTCTCTGGTCAATGGTCACATTTTTGTCTTCTAGGTCTTGTATTCTTCTCTAATTTATTTATTTATGTGTTTACTTTCAATGGAATTTTTAATCTCCTGCATGTGTGTTACATTAATTTTATTTCATGTCTATCTTGGACACTCATGGTTTCCATCTTTTTCCTTAGCTCTTTTATTTGTATGCTCTTTATTTATTTGTTTTTAATTGGTTTTTGTGGCACTGAGTTGAATTCAGGACCTTGCACTTGACAGACAGGTACTTACGCTGCTGAGCTATATCCCCAGCTCTGTGTTTGCTTTAATGTCTTTGATTTTGATTGTCATTCCTCTTCATACCTTAGAGATTATTTTATTTATTTATTTATTTGTTTATTTATTTATTTATTTATTTATTTATTTTTGAGACAGGGTCTCATTATGCAGCTCAGGCTGGCCTTGAGCTCACTTTTGTAGCCCAGGCTGGTCTCGAACTCGCACCAGTCCTCCTGCCTCAGCCTCCCGAGTACTGGGATTACAGGCATGTGCTACCACGCCTGGCTGAGATTATTTTTTCTATGGCCTCTTCCATTTGTCTTTTAATTTCTGCTGCTACGATCATTTCAGAGAGTTCCAGTGGTTAACTTGTTATTTCCTATATCTCTTTGTGCTGTGGATGGGCTGAGCACCTGGGGTTACAATTTGCTTGTTTGCCTTTACATTTTCTATTCTCTATTTTACTTTGTTTTTTGCATTGGTCTTGTAGATTTCAGATATTAGGTAGCTTTATCCTTTGTGTGGATGCTTTCCTAGGAGATGTCAGTTACTCAGAATGTCTTCTAGATGCAGGTAGTTCTTGGTTATTATCTTTATGCCTAAAATTTACCTTCTCAATATGCTAAGGAAATGAGCCTGCTATCTATTTGCTTCAGAGCCCATTACTTTGATCTGGGCTCTGGTTATGGTTGTCACTCCTTGCAATTCACTGTTGTTATACAGGCAGAAAAAATTGATTGTAACTTATATGACATCCTGGTTAACATAGTACAGTTAGCAATAACAATTACTATGGTAAGTATTGGCCTCCTATCTTTAACTGTGCACAATTTCTACTGTTCAATAATATCATCCATGGAACTTTTATGCAATGATTTATTCACTGTGTAGAGAGGTTTTTCCCTGTTGTGTAGGGGTGTTTACCAGGGTCAGTGGATAGGCTGGAGAGATGGATAATGTTAAATATACTAGGAACAAGGTTTGAGGGCACAAGATGATTATCCAAATTTTGGGGAATTTGGATAGATGAGGGAAGGATTAGAAGAGAAATTGTAGAGCTTCAAAGTGAACCAGAAAGACAAGAGACAATGATTACTCACATGACTGTATCATCAAATCAAGTGAAATAGTTGAAAGAGAGCAAGAGGACCAGTAGAATAAAACAAAAACAAACACTGTGTGAGTTCTAATTTGTGAATGAGATAGAAAAGGAAGAAAAGAAAAAAGGAAAATACAACAGGAAACAAAAATATCCACATACACTGAGAACAAACATACAAAGATAATCAGAACAGAGAGAAAAAACTAAAAAGAAAAGAACAGAAAAGAACATTAACTCAGCCATATACCAAGAGGAAACTCAAGTAGACAGGGAAAAATAAAAGTAGTGAAATTCCTCTAGCGTCTACAGTGCTGTTGTAGGTCCAAGCTGGATCCTAGATGTGTGTACTCTAGCCAAGACTGTAGGTGACTTTGTGCTGCTGAGTTTTGGTATAATGTCTGTCTCTCAATTTGGGGAACAGGATTAGCTTTCTGTGGCTAGAGTTCCATTTAGTAAAGAAATTGAAGAGAAGAAAGAAAAAGAAAGATGAAAAACCATAAAAGAAATCATTGCGTAGGAGTTCCGTGTATACACTTCTCAGAAAGAAGAAAGATTAGTGGCAAATAAACATGAAAAAATGCTCCACATCACTAACCATCCATGAAATGCAAATGAAAGCAGCACTTAAGTTACCATCTCACCACAGAAAGAATGGCTATCGTAAAGAAATCAACCAACAACAAATGTTGGAGAGGCTGCGGCTGAAAAAGGCACCCTTCTCCACTGCTGGTCAGAATTCAGACTGGTGCAATCATTATGGAAATCAGTGTGGAGACTCTTCAAAAAACTAGGACTGAAAATCTTATTCAAACCAGCTATTCCCCTTCTGAGAATTTGAATTCTGAAAACATCATACCATAATGAACTCCTGAATTGTGAAGAACCAATGGGGAAAAAAAAGAATCTAAAAAATTTCCTTTGTTTTAAATTAATCACTTATTTACTTGGTACAAGTCACTACACAGTGTCTCACTCCCTGTCTTAGCCTCCCCCTTTATAGGCTGGCACAGCATGTGGTACCAGGGATTGAGCCCTCATCCTTGTGCCTGCAAAACAGCTGCTTAGAGCCGGGCGTGGTGGCTCACGCCTGTAATCCCAGCACTCGGGAGGCTGAGGCAGGAGGATCAGTGTGAGTTCGAGACCAGCCTGGGCTACAAAAGTGAGCTCAAGGCTAGCCTGAACTGCATAGCGAGACCCTGTCTCAAAAAGACAAAAAAAAAAAAAAAGAAAGAAAAAAAAGACAGCTGCTTAGACTGGCTAGCCATCTCCCCAGCTGTCCTCTGTCTTTGAATGAGACTTTTTTTTTTTCACCTTCTGCAATCTTGGAATTTAGAATATATGGGAAAGGAACAGAAAGTTGCTGCTAAGTTCTATTTTATTTTTGTACTTACGATTTTGCATGTGAATGCTGGATCATGCCTCATATGTTCCTGCTTTGTGTAGGCAATAAGTGGTGTCCACCCTAAGGCTATGGTCATTCTGGCAGTTCCCAGTTTATGTGTCCTTCTTTCTACTGTACATTATGTTTTCTGCTACCTAGCTTTATGCCCAAAGTGTTTGTCATGTTACCCTCTGGTCCAAGAGGCCCCTATTTTTCTGTACCTGAGGCCATGGCAGTCTTTCAGGCTGAACTACCTTTGCTCATGTTGGTAGATAGGAAAAGCAAACAGACCATTGACTTCTATGCTAGATGTAGGTAAGTGGGTAGGGCTAGTCTAGCCATCTGTTGGACTTAACGCCAGCACAATCACCCAACTTCTTTTGGAAGCCACATAGGTCCTAGCTGCTCACCACAGAAAACGGAGCCTCTGTGTCTTTCTGCACCCAGGTTAAACTTTGCAGCTTCTAGATTTAGACTGAATGCTCTCTGGTATTAACTGCTGTCCTCCCTCTTACCCAGTAACTGTGGTAGGCTAACACCATAAATCCAGAAGTATATCAGGTCTGCATTTGTTCCTTGGCTCTGTCTCAATAAACTCTTTCTCAAAATGACCTTTTTAAACCCTGTCAATGTAACAGGCTCTGTGCTTTATTTCCTTCTTAAGTCCATCTTATCTTTGGAAAAGATCAGTTTCAGAGTGAAAGACCATGTTATGTTTGCAATTTATAGCCATATCTTCTCTTGGGCCAGTGCTGTTGGCTTAGTGTGATGTCTGTCCCTGAAGGCCCCATTTCTCTCTGTGTTTCCTTTTGTCAGTGAGTTGAAACTCTCCTGTGGAGCTGAGGTGAACCTTCTCAACTGCCTCATTTGTTTCTTTGCAGTGTGCTTCATCATTTCAACTTCAGGAAAATTTCCAATCTTCCTGTCAGTTTGCTCCTAATTCCCAGCAATTCATCTCTTTCCTTTTCTTCACTAAATTGTTGTCTTAACAATGGTGAGGTTATAATTTGCTGTGTGTCTTTTCTGTTTGTCTTGCACCCTAATATTTTTATGTTTCCTGAGGCCCTCACAAGAGGGCCTAATACATGAGGCCATCTTACCTGGGAGTTTTGGACTCTAAACTGCTAATTACTGTTCTTTTCTCACAAATTCCTAGCCTCAGTTATTTTGTTCTAGCCAAAGGAAATGGACTAATGCAGTGTGGTGACCAGATTATAATTCCTGTCAGCAGACAGTCCATGTTTTTACCTAATATAAATATTAAAAAAAAATATTTTTATTAAAAACATTTTTAGACATGTTTCTGCATGGAATTGTGTTTTCACTTTTCATGTGTATATTCCTAGATGTGGAATAGGTATATGTTATGGAAATTTAGTTTTTTGGGAAACTTAAGTACAACTTTCCAGAACTGTTGTACCATTTTACATTTCCAGCCATAGTACATGAGGGCTTCAGTTCCTCCAAAAGCTTACCAGAAACTGTTAATTGGCTATATATTTTTTTTCCAATTCTTTTATTGTTTAAATTTAACACTGGTTATATTACATATTTTCATCATCGGATCAGTTTAGATTAATACATATAGGTATATAAGATTGATCAAACAACTAAACATTAACCTTTCTAAATCCACATTACTTTTTTTTTTCTTTTCCCCCTTTTTTTCTTTGAAAGTTGACATATTACATATTGTCCTCACAATCATTCTATAGAGTGCAGTGTGTGGGCATGA
>PVJA010042785.1:0-17122 GCA_004027025.1 Myocastor coypus | reverse complement strand
AAAAAAAAAAAAAAAGGAAAAGAAAACAAGCAAAAAAAAAAAAAAAAATCATGAAGCCTCCAAGAAAAATGTGGTTTTGAAACACTGTCCTGAAGAAAAGCCTTTCACAGAAGCGAACAACCTACCACACAAGGTAAAGAACTCACTTCTGACCCTACCAGTCCCAAAACCTGAGAACACAGAGAAAATAGCCACAAACAATATCACTCTGGAAAACTTGAATAAAACTAAAAAATTTTTAAACCACTTGGATTTTTTAAAGTACAAGAAACCTCATCTCTTCCAGAGACAAGTGATATTTTAAAATCAGTACCAAGGTAACAGAAGACTAGCTGGTTCCTTTAAAGCCCTTATCTCATCCTCCTTCATATAATATAAAAATCTCAAGATCTCCAGCGAGAATCACTGATAGGAAGAAAAAGAAATATTTTTCTCATCAACCAAATAAACATTTTGGTATGTTTTAGCTTTTACTGTTTGTATGTTTTAGAGAGGGTTCTCCATGTACCTATTTGAAGCTACATTCTGGTGAGGTTGTTTTCAAATCACCATGCTTCCTCTTGGAGGTTCCCTGAGACACAGCCCTTAGGAAATTAGGTGCCAGGACCTGGACATTATTGTCGGCTCTGTGTCACCAATATGGGAAAAGAGGGTGCTTCAAAAACCCAGGCATTATGCATCACTCCCACCATGAGCATGCTATGGTGTTATGGTTTATATCTAGTTGTCCCCCCAAAGCCTCATGCAATCATGAGATGGGACTTCTAGAATTTGAGACTTGACTCATAATCCACTGGGATTATGTTTCAGTACTGATGGGGTTATCGGTCTGAGTATGGCTGAGTGTGGCATAAGGTGGATATGCTGAGGCAGAGAGCTTGAATGTAATATAAAGAGAGACAGAGAGACAGACTGGCTCTGTTGCTCTCTGCTACCCTGGTTAGTCAGTTGCCTCTGTCGAGATTATTGCTGTTCCACCACCATGAACTGGATGTTCTCTGCCCTGTTCTACTCAGCCTTGAGCCAGCCGAATGTGGACTGAAACCTCCAGCAACTGTGAGCTAAACAAACCTTTCCTTCCTTTAATTTGGGTGTCAGGTATTTGTCCCAACAACGAGAGAAGAGTAACTAAGACATACTGTTACATCCAACTATGCAAATTCTCTCAATGATAGCAAAATGTAGTTAGAAATCATTGTGAATTTGCCACATTGAAGAAAACTATAGAGGAATGTAAATAAACTAAGCTATCTTCACTGTTGTTTCAATAATGAGAAGAGTGAGCATGAGGTAACATAGCAACCCTGTGGGTTATAATAGGAAGTACAATAATAATAGGATTTCTATAATTTAAAAAGTTAGTCAAGCCAAGCATGGTGGCACACACCTGTAATCCCAGCCCTTGGGAGGCTGAGGCAGGAGGAAAAGTGCGAGTTTGAGACCAGCCTGGGCCTCAAAAGTGAGCTCAAGGCCAGTCTGTGAGACTCTGTCTCAAAAAGACTAATAATAATAATAATAATAAATAAAAAGTTAGTACAGGACAATAAAAACCTATCCTAATTAACATTATTAACCTTGCACATGTGCAGGGGAAAAGAAAGCTTTTCTTCATTATTGACTTCCAAGAATAAAAGCAGTTAAAGTACACTTTGATTGTTATTACATCTGTAGAGCTATAGTGTATACTCTCAAACAAAACATAAAACAGGCTATAAAATAAAATCAACAACATAAGGCACACATGGAAATTTCAGTGTTTTTATAGAGTTTATTTTGTAAGTAGCAGTCATTAGACTCACCAAGAAAAAAAAAAAAATATTGCCAGTGGGCCCAGAACTATTTACATACAAAAAAGCATATAGACTGCTAAAAGGAAAACCGCAGGCATGCAGCACGCGACACACCACAGGTTGTCCTTGGCCTGCGGTTCCCCACCTTTTTTCTCATAATAGAACCAGTTCTTTTTACGTAGGTCCGTGCAGCTTAAAACAAAAACATTTGCCAGCCACCATTAAGGACTAATGCAGTAGCACGACTCCAGTTCCGAATGATAAGACGTGGAGAAAGACGTTAGATGAAACTTCTGAGCCCGCTCGGAGGAGGGAGACACACTCTTCTGCTCCACATCCACCTTCCTGCTGGCTGGGGATGATGGGACTGGCTCAGGAGCGCTGACTTAGACCAGGAAGTGACCCTAGGAAGGTAGCCCAAGGGCACACCAGAAGAAAGAAAGAAGCCTGGCTGTCTAAAGCCCTGGTGAACCAACCTAAACCACTTCCTCTTACACTTTAAAATAAAAAAGAAATATTTACATTGTTTAAGCCATTATTTGAGGCTTGCTGTGGCTTTCTAATTCCTTTTTTTTTTTTTTTTTTTTTTTTTTTTTTTTTTTTTTTTTTTTTTTTTTTTTTTTTTTTTTTTTTTTTTTTTTTTTTTTTTTTTTTTTTTTTTTTTTTTTTTTTTTTTTTTTTTTTTTTTTTTAATGTATATACTTTTTTTCTTTTTTTTTCTTCTTTTTTCTCTGTATTTAGAATAGGGTGTACAGGGCCTGCAGGGTCTCACTACATAGGTCGGACTCGTAGTGCTTTGCCTGTTTTCAGCCTCTCAAAGAGCTGGGATTACAGGTGCAGGCATCACTACACCCAGTCTCAGTGCGCCCCGTGTGTGGGGCCAGCACTGCACGCCTGGGATCGAACCCGGCAGAACCCCCAGCCGCTGAGCTCTGCCTAAGCAGGTGTTTTAGTCCGCTTAGCTCTCAGGCTGGCCCTTCTTTATGTATTTAGTAGAGGGCCTAAAGGGTCTCACTACACAGATCGAACTCGGAGTGAGCCTCATGTTTTTCAGCCTCCCAAGTGCTGGGATTACAGGTGGGTGCCATCATGCCCAGTCTCAATTGCCATCTCTGCAGGAGCCCCGCGGGCGGGGCCAGCAGGGCAGGTTCCTAAATCTGCCTTAACAGGTGCTTTAATCCACTGAGCCATCTTTCCGGCCCTTGGTGTGACTTTTAATCAAACATAAACATAATACATGCACGTATACACTTTCAGCCCCATATGTAGTTTGTTCCAATAACTCTTAATTGAATTGCGCTGTTTCAAATGTATAACTTTTTAAAACACATTCTATCTAAAGTATGGTTATGAGTAAATTATATAAGCTATATAAAATGAGCTCAGCATTTAATCATTCAATACAAACATTTCCAAAAAAAAAAAAAAAACAAACATTTCCAATATTTTTAAATCATTTACATTTCATAAATGTGTAAAGGTAGGCACAAAAAAAAACAATTGGCTGAAATTTGCATTCAACAAGTGTTTATTAAGTAAATGGTAATCTGTAAGTAAAGGTTAAATTCTATTGCAGTGTATAGATGGAAATAAGTAAACAGAAAAACAAAAATGAATGCAAATACAATGAAAGGAATAAGTATGTAAAGAACTCAAGAAATCCCAGATTTGAAGTTATACTACAAAGCTACTGTGATAAAAAGCATGGTACTGGCAAAATAACCCAGAGCTGAATATCAATGCAACAGATTAGAAGATTCAGACACAACTATGAACACACTCAAACACCTTAGATTTGACAAAGGACCCAAACATGTTCACTGGAAGAAAGATAGCCTCTTTAATAAATGGTGCTGGAAAAACTGGCTTTACACAGGCCAAAGAACAAAATTAGACCTATGTCTACCACCACTACCACACTAAACTAAAGTCAAAGTGGATCAAAAATATAAATATTAAAACATAAACTGGAGGAGAGTGTAGGCAGAAATCCTGAAGACAGGAGTAGGTAGAGAGTTCATGAACAAAAACAAACTGCATGGGAAATACTTCAAAGAATCAATAACTAAGGTCTCATTTAGAAAAAAAGCTTCTTCACATCAAAAGAAATCACCAACAGAGTAAAAAGAAAACCCATGAACTGGGAAAAATTTTGGTAACTATCCCTCAGACAAAAGACTTCTACCTAGAACATATATTTTTGTAAATCACAGTCCCAAAATTTGAAGATATAATCAAAATATGGACATATGAAGTGAATATACACTTCTCAGATTAAGAAATACAAATGGTAAACAAGTACATGAGATGCAAATTAAAACAACACTGAGATTCCATCTCACGCCAGAAAGAATGGCTGTCACCAAGAAGTCAACCAATAATAAATGCCATGGGGGAAAGAAACCCTTCTCCTCTTTGGGAGGAGTGTAGACTGGTACAACTACTGTAGAAATCAGTGTGGAGATTCCCCAAAAGACTAGGATTACAGGTCCCCTTCAACCCAGCTGCTCCTTTCCTTGGTATTTTTGCAGAACTGAGGGCATCATACCACAGCAATCTATGTACACCCATGTTTATAGCAGCACAATTTGACATAGTTAAATCTTGGAAACAGCCTAAGTGCCCATCAACTAAGGAACTAATAAAAAGAAATGGTATTTTTATACCACAGAGGATTACTCAGCTATAAAAATGATAAACTCCAGGCTTTTATGGATAAATGGATATAACCATAGACCATACTCATGAATGAAATAAATCAGATCCACATGTGTAAACATCGTATTGTCTGCTTAGTGTAAGAACCTGAAAGAGTAAGATCTGAATAGATACAGCGAAAGGGACAGAAACCGTTCAAAAGGAAGGAACAACTGGGATCAGGAAAAGGACAAAAGAAAGAAGGAAGAGAAAAGATGTATTTATATTTATATACAGGAAAGCATGGGTAATTACACTCCTGGTCTCTGCTGGTCTAATGAAAGAAGCAGTTAATGCTTAACTTTTTTCACCTTTTTAATTTCTTTTAATTTTTTTTACCAATTTTGCTTGTTTACATCTACTATTCAAAACAACAAATTTAAAAACAACTTACCAAAACATAGCAATTCATGATAGAAGAAGGTAACACATTCAAGACAAAGCTCTCCTGACAAGACAGGTCTCCCACATCTCCTCATCAGCTGCCACTACTGCTGTGATGCCTTCTACTCACCCTGCAGGAAATCTGTGGGCTCCACATCTCCACTGAATGGAGCTAATACTGCCCAGGCTGGAGTCCAACACTCTTTGACCCAGGTAGGCCCAAGAGCTAGGAAGAAGAGGAAATTCTCCCAGTGGACAGAGCACTCGGCCACCTATGCTGTGTGGAGACAGAGTGGGCTTGATTCAAGAACATATATAGACTCGTAAGTGGCTGACCAGAGAAAGGATGAATGATTGGAAAATTAGAGTTAAAGCGATGTAGGACAGAAGTAAGTCAGTAGACCAGTAGACTCCTCAGAATGAACATTAACCATAAGGATCTTTCAATGCCAAAGCAGGCTTTGGAAAAGACATAGAGCAACCGAGCAGACAGGGGGGCTCACCCAGTGGCTATCAGCCAGCCTGTCTTCAAACACCTTGGTAGATGCATGGCTTCTCAGGAGTAGACACTGTCCTTGGCAAAGTTACAGGCTATACTTGTGTGCACCAGAACAGTTCCCTCTCAGGCAAGTGCTGCTACAAAATATCTGACCTGCCAGCCAGAGAGAACAACACTGAGCCCTTAGGACAAAATCAGCCTTCTCACACACCAGAGACCCTCGCAAATTAATTGCATTGGATCCCTTCTATCCTGGAAAAGGCAATATTTCATCTTAACTAGAAATGATACCATTTTTTCTCTGCTGTTCTCCACAGTCCCCCCACACAACATTTCTGACCTCAAATGTGTGGGAGTTTTCCACATACACAAAAAAAAAAAAAAAAACACTTCCAGCAGAAATTGAATGTCCTAAAATTTAACTCAATTCTGATGCTACCTACCTGAGGTTGCACAAAGTCCCACCAGTTGAGAGCTTAGGGCCACGACATGCTCCCTATTTTGGACACAAACCGCATATAATAGGTGAACATCTCCACTTCTGACTAACTGACTATAAGTCAGGGTCTCCCATGACCAGTTCTCTAATTTGATAAAGCAGGTCTTAGAAATTGAAGAAATGTTTTAGTATGATCTCCTATTACTTATAAAGGATATTACAAAACATGTGGATGAACAGCCAAACTGGATGAAAGAAATGCAAGACCAGAGGGTGAGGCGTGAAGCCTCCGTGTTCTCTAATCATCCACAAGTGTTCAGCTCTAGAAGCCACTAAAATCCAGTCCTCTGGGGCATTTGTGCAGGCTTTGTTATGTACACATGACTCATTAAATCACTGGCCTCGAATGACCAGTTTGACTCTCAGCTTGTGCTGGTAGAGTTCCAACTTGATTGGCTTTGGTATTCGTGGGGCACATGTCTGAGTGGGTCATGGAGACCTTGGTGCCCATGTCTGGTCCCTTGTCCATTTCTGCCCTAGTACTGCTCTCCTGCTCGGCTTCCTGGTCATCATGAACTAAGCATCTTTGCTCTGCCATGCTTTTCCACCATGATGCAGACCATGGACCAAAATCATGAGCTTAGTGATACCAATCTACCTTTATGTTGTAGGTGTGGGGTGTTGTATCTCAACAACAAGATTCTGTTCCCTCCCCAGAGGTTGAATTGGGACTGAAATTTCCAACCTTGTGTGCACTGGTTTTTCTGGTGGCCAGGACCCATCCTGAAACTGTCTCTTAGGATCCCATATGGGTCTATCAGACACACTGGGAGTCTTCTAAAAATGCTGCTTAAGGCAAACCTGCACCTGAATAAGTACTTTTTTTTTGTATCATAAAGGCTGACATGGTGAAGGGAAGCTGGCTCTGGGACTCACTGGCCCTGTCATGTTTAACATCATTCAAAAATGTTGGACCTCAGAAAGTGACAATGAACCAGTCTTTTCATTTTTTAAAATAAATATTTTTATTAAAATAAAAAATTAAACATTCATATGGAAATTATATGTGAGAATACAAAACACTGGTACCAACACAAGCCCAAAATCCAGCAGGGCAAACATTAAATCCCATAGTTCCAACTGGAACATCCGAAACAGTCTGCACTGAGTTCTGGGCTCCATGTAGCTCTGTCCCTTAAGGCACTCTCGGCGGTAGTTTCCGTAGCTTCTCTCTTATGCCTGATTTGCTCCCTCTTTGTAATTTCCCTTAGACAACCCACGTTTCTGGCTTTTCCAAACTTCTGGGGTTTCCACTGAACAGGTTTCTCACTCTCTGTTTCATGCACTACCCTCCCAGGGACATACTGCCTGGCCTCCCAGGCCTTCTTCTGAAATCAAGGTGGAAGCCTTCTTAAATTAACAACTCTTGCATTCTGAATGCACCTAAAATCAATGCCACGTGGATGATGTCAAGGTCTGCTGCCAGCTGGAGCAGTAACCAGGCTTCCTTCTCTCTTAGTTTTAGGGGTGGAGTTCCTGGATTGATGAACACTCTGACCTTGATTCTGAAAAACAAATTCTCCATGCCAGTGCCATTTTGGAACCTGGTTTGGCCACTACCACCATTCTGGTACTTGGGTCTCTGCAGCTTTCTTCTCAAGGCAAAGTCTCTTCCTTTGCAATTCTGGTGCTGCAAAGGGTAGAAGGCTGCCACCTCTTGTGATGCCCTCAGGCCATCCTGTTGATTCTTTGATTCCTTACCAGCAATGGAGATCCTTTCAGCTCCATTTTTGCAGTCCACAGCTTTCCTGGTGCTTCCTTCCTGGTCAAACTCACAATATTTTAAATCACCCTGCTTGGCTCTTTGCCCTTGATTTTCAACATAAATCTGGCTCAAAACTGTCAATAACAACCATGCCACTGCCCCAACAGTTTGCCACTTTGAAATATTCCTTTAAAGATTAACCAGTCTACCATGCTTAATCTCAGTCTTAGACAAGGTCTCTGGACACAAGCAAAATTCTGACAGACTTTCAGCCAATTCATAGCACAAATCATCTGGAGTCCAATGACCAATGCTGTCTTTTTTTCCAGCAGAATCCTCCTCAGCCTGGCCTTACAGGCAGGCTTCTGGTCTGAGTTCCGACCAGAATCTCCCAAACAGAACAGCAGAGGCTGTTCTAGTGCTTTGCTTGTAGCCAACATCTCTGAACCTTTCCTGTCTCTTCCTGTAAGCCATTCCCAAAAGCTTGTAATCCACATGGTCAGGTTAATCACAGCAACAACCCCACTTCTCTGGTACCAAATTCTGTCTTAGTTACTTTTCTCTCATTGCTGACAAATACCGGAACACCCAAAATGAAGGAAGGAAAGGTTTATTTAGCTCACAGTTACCAGAGGTTTCAGTCCATATTCGGCTGGCTCCAAGGCTGAGTGGCACATGGCAGAGAGTGGCAGTTCATGGTGGCAGAACAGCAACAGTGGCAACAGAGGCAATGGAATAACCAGGGAAGGAGAGAGCAACAGCGGGAGTCTGTCTCTCTGTATCTCTTTTTATTACATCAGGCTCTCTGCCTTACCCTATCTGCCTCAGGCCACGCCTATAATTCCCAGCAGTACTCAGACTCATAATCTTATCAGTACTAAAACACACAGTCCCAGTGACTCATGAGTCAAGTCTCAAACTACAGAAGTCCCCACCTCATGATTGCATGAGGCTTTGGGGGGACAAATAGACATAAACGATAACACTACTGATTTATAATTTATATTGTATTTTTTTCTTAATAAGAAACAGAAAGCATTAATAATTTAAAAAAGAAACAACACACTTTCTATAATGTCTTGGAATATATATCCACTTCAAATATTTTCACTATGCAGCTCAGACACGTACTGATCCTCCTGCCCCAGCACTGGGATGACAGGCATACACAACCACTCCTGGTTTCAGTGGCTGGTTCAGCACAGGGCCAGCACAACATGCGGTACTCGGAATTGAACTCAGGTCCTTGTGCTTGCCAGGCAGGTGTTCAGACCACTGAGCTATCTCTTGGGTCCTACGTGACCCCCTAAATAAAATGTGAAAGTGATCTGCTCTTTCTATTACCTGGTGACTTACACTTCCAGTTCAGGGAGCCTCAGTAGGGAGCTGATCACTCTGAGACAGAAACTCTGAGCCTGAAATTTTAATCTGTTCTTTCCTCTGCCCTCCCTCCCCCACATGGTACTAGGAATCAAACTCAGGACCTTCTGCTTTCTGGGCAGGTGCTTATGCCATTGAATGATCTCCCTGGCCCTGAAAGTTTAATCTGTCTAAAGAAGAAAAAGAAACCTTTGACTATAGAAGAAACCTATTTTACTTTACTAGCAGATCAAGTGACTCCTATCTAATCAACCTTTAAATCTTTATCGAGCGTTTTAATACAACCAGAAGTTTCTTCCTTATTCCCTGGATTCTTTGTGAAGAAATTTTACTATAGAGTTAGACAATTTGTAACAGACTTTATTTTTTAACAAATCACTTAAATATGTATACACTTACTTTGGGCCCTAACTTTCTGGGAAGCCAGTTTGTCAGACTATCTATAACCAGAGTATCTCTTCAACATGTGTGTTCTCTCCTAAATGTAGAAACCCTGAATACATTTCATATCATTCATCAGTGTTCAAAACAATAATACAGATTAAGCTTAAAGAAGAAAATCACTAGAGGACCGAGATGTGGTCTATAAATACAGAAGAATGTTATTTGGCTTTAAGGAGAAGAAAATTGTGACGTCTACCACTACATTAATGATAAAACAAACCAGTCAGTATAAAGACGAAGAGCTGTGGATATAGCTTAGTAGCAACATAAGCACCTGCATGGCAAGTGCAAGGTCCCAGTACTTAAACTTCCAGTACTTAAAAAGAGAGACAGACAGACAGACAGACACACAGAAAAAAAAAAAAAAAAAAAAAAAAAAAAAAAAAAAAAAAAAAAAAAAAAAAAAGGATGGTCACTGCTTCAGAGCAGGAGAAGTTGTTGTTTAAGGACTGTGGGACTTCCTTAAACTTCATAGTTTTATAAAATGAGTTTTATAAAATGAAAAGAATTCTGGAGAGCAGAAAAGTTTAACTACGAGGTATAAAACGTAAAGCTAGGTTAGTACACTGAGCTATAAAAGACTTAAATCAACAGCTTCCGACATTGCCAGTTTCACCAGTAACCCACTGCGATTATGGAACATTAGACTATGTATGCAGCTACTTTCTCTGAGTTCAAAGAGAAGAATTTTTTTTTACCAATATTGATTAGAAAATTTATCACATCTACACCCTGTGTTCCGTATAACTACTATGAGGATAACAATATGCACTGTATCAATTATTGTGAATACATTACTAACATATTTTGAAACTGTGATACTGTTATTTCTTATTAAAAGTAATAAAAAAATTAAAAAACAATGATGGTTGCAAATATTCAGAATGCGTGACTACTATGAACTGTCCACTGAGAAGAGGAAAGATGATTAATTGTGTGTTATATCCATTCTATCACAATTTTTAAACTGCAAAAAAAAAAAAAAGAGAAAAAGTGAAATAACTTCACTGTAAGGATAAATCATTCACCAGGACTATAATTGCTCTGTTGCTCTCTGGCTTACCTTGTATTCAGATTTCATGTGGGTTCCCACCATTTCTTATCTAATCATCTACCCAATTGGTCATAGTCACACTACTGCTCCAAATCACTAACGGTGATGCTCCGTTGGGCATGGCATCCAAAGATAAGTAAGTATAGCGCCCTCCTCCCATGTGACCCTGGAGAGCAACTGTCAGGTGAACTGACTCCACCACATTCACTAGGATCATTGTCCCTTATGCAGAGTCACATCCCCGAATCATCCGTGGATCTTCTAAACATTCATACATCTGGAACATTGCTTTATGAGTTATGACTCTAAGCAGAGCCAGACCTTGGCATTTTACTTCAGAAGCTACACACATACTAATAATTGGGTGTTTATTAAATGCCAAACACCATTCTCAATCTCTAGCTTGATTTTAATGATCATCTCTACTAAAGAACCACTTCCTCTATCCATAAATCCTAAATTACACTTATAGTAAATGTTATTAGCCTCTGAGTCCATGGTCAGGCATAGGAACCCATTAATGTCTTCCTTTGCATGCAGTGCTGTACATCTACAAGTGTGTGCACAAACTCATGTGTGCAAGTGTGAAAAGCTCTCCTAAGAATAGGATACACGAGAACTTCAATTGTCTTTTAAAAAGATCTCTGACACAAGAGCAAATTTTAAAAAACAATGCTTAGAATAAAAATTCTCCTAGCAGTAGATGTTCTCTGAACATGTTCACCACATTTATTCATGCATTCATCAAATATTTATTGAACATGTATTACATAAAAGCACACATTCAAGGTTTGAGAACCTCAGTGAACAAAATCAAGCTGTATCCACATGAAAACTTCACCAGGTAGGCAATGAGCAAACTCTCCCACCCTAAGGTTTCTATTACTCAATCCCACACTAAATCCAACAAGTTCAACTTAACACATCTCCAAAATATATCTTCCAAACTAGTTTTCTCTCATTCCCTATTACTCCTACCCAACCTAACTGATCACCATCTCAGTTTTGGTCTTTAGAGACCTAAGAAAGCTGCCCAGAACAGGTGGCATTTGCTCCTACTCGGCATTGATGTCCGAGTGGATTTTCTGAACATCTGGATTCATACATCAGGAACCTCAGTAGCCATCCATACATGCAGTCTCTTCACCCAATCAACTTCTCTAGGGTAATGTAGACCTAAACTCCATGTTGTCATGGTTTTTTATCTTCCTCTTCATATCCCAGAAGCTAAACATCGAAGCTCCATATGAAAAGGAAAAGCTTGTCACCTGAAGTTAATGTTGCAGCTCAAATTATACAGAAATTACAGTACCAAATAGCCTGTCACACTGTAAACTTCAAGTTCCCTTTGAAATTTACTTTCCTTAAGGAATATGACTTGATATAAATTCAGATTTCCTCTGATGAGGCTGTCACAGGACCTTACTTGATATATAAATCCCTTTCTCAGTTCCTGAGTAAAATCTTCCACTCCTTTGGATATCGGTATTTTTGCTATCTTGGACCTTACCAAGATAGCCTCAGACATCTGATCCACTTAGTTAGTGTCTTCCTCCCTTTCCCAGGCATAGTGCTGCTGGGCCCAGCTCTTTGATTTAATACAGCACTTATCCACAGGGGCAGATGAAATTTAATCTTGGTCCCATAAAGATCATCAACCACACACTGCAAAAAGCAATATTCATTACTGCAATGAATTTTCTTAGGGAAAAGCATCAGATGTTAATAAAATAACATCTTGTTTTCTGTCTGAAGTTGTCCAGCATTGGTCATGTGTGCTGTATAGAGACCAGATGAACTCAGGGTGGACAACAGGATTGTCTTGGGCTTGCACTTCCAGCTCACTTCTACTATCTCCTTCACCTGGAAACAAAGTAAGTGCTGAGGGTGGCAGGGGTGAGGAGAAAAAAAAAGCAGAAATGAAAAGGGGACTGAAAAGAAGAGGAGGAGGGAGCTGGGCAACAGCACACTCACGCATATCGATGTCACAAGTTACAGAACTAAGGAAACACCGCCGACATTTATGACCAGGTCACTAGTGTTCTTTGAAAATAAATAATAATAATAATAATCAATAGAAGGAATAAAAGTATCTTTTCCTACAATAACCCAAGCACAGAAGACTGACCTGCTTACGCCATCTTCAAAACGGAGACTCCAAGAGGCTCATATAAATCCAAGCAGTCTCTTTTAATTAACATACAGTCAAGCAGCTGGGCGTGGTGGCGCAAGTCTGTAATCCCAGCACTCGGGAGGCTGAGGCAGGAGGATCGGTGTGAGTTCGAGACCAGCCTGGGCTACAAAGTGAGCTCAAGGCCAGCCTGAAATGCATAGAGAGACCCTGTCTCAAAAAGACAAAAAAAAAAAAAAATACAGTCAAGCCACTTAATAGTTCAGTATGAAACCTGGCCTGCACAGACATTCAGAGGGTGTTTCTTCAGCAAAATTACGGGCAATGTCTCTTGTTAATGTGCCATCTCATCTGCCTCCTCCTCCTGAAGAGAGTCACTTGAAGTTTTCTGTCCTCTCAAGCTGCCAGCTCCCCACACCAGTCACCACGTGTCTCCGCCTCTCTGCCTGAGGGCTACAAGATGGTTCCATCTGGAAATGCACGTAATAGACCCTCAAATCTTCAAGCCAAGGGGCAGCGGAGCTGGTGGAGCCTTTCCCAGGCTCCCTGACTACACAATTTCCAGGGAGTCACTGCTGGCAATGAGCCTCATTTCCCAGGGCAGCCACTGTGTACTGGCTTCTCTTTCTTTTCCTTTCCTCGCTTTTGTGACTGCCTTGGGTGTAGGCAATAGGATGCTTCAAAATGGTAACAAAATCAAAGTAAAGCCAGCTTGTTTTCCATTTACCATGGATAATTCTGAAAAATAAAATGAGTGATCAAATTCTCCTCCCTGTAGTGGGGGCCACAGCATGCCCCGCACAACCACTCCCACCCTGGTGTATCTGCTAAGTAGGCTAGACATGTCCATGGCGGTCTTGGCTTAGATGGTTGGAGTCAATCCTGACACCATCCCTTACTAAAAATGACGTGTTACTTCAGTAAATGACTCAACCTCTGTATATCTTTTTTATCAGGTATAAAATGGAAATACACTATAGTATGTAAATCAGGGTTTTTCTATTAAATAAGACACACACTGCTCACCAAAATATCTGGCCTGTAAGAGTTCAGCAAACACTAGGTTCTATTAATATCATCTATTTAATATCCTGTCTATTTACCACACGTTTGATCTGCTGAATTAAATGTCAATCATTAATGCATAATTAGTTGCTTTTATCATCTGGAAAGAAAATGTGGTTAAGATTAACACTAACTACTCATGTCCTTCAAAGCATTTACTTTATTACACTGTGCCAAAATAAAATAGTAAAGTCAGTCACCAGATGTTTCAAACTTAAAGCCTTGTGTTTATTAAAATCTTCTCTAATTCTTTTTCTCTTTCTCCTCTTTCATCCTCCACCTTTTAATTTTCCAATCCAGTTGAATTCCTCATATGTCCATTGAGCCCACAGTGGGCTTTTAGGTAAGACAGAGGTGGATCTTGATTCCCTCCTAACCCAACTGGAATAAGGCGTCACCAGTTTAGATTGGAATTTCTTTAGCCTTGAAGATCTTAAATAACTTTTCTCTTTCTCTGAATATCTTTGAATATGATCAAATTCTGTGTTTTTCCTTATTGTTCATATCCAGTAGACCTTCTAGTCTATAAATATGTTAAAAATAGTATTCAACTGAATTCTGGCTATTTCTCATAGCCTTATCTGGCATCACATGGCAGCTGCTAAGGTCATTCTACTGACAAGTACTTTATCAGGATCTGCAGCAATGCAGCCTAGAATACACACAGGATAGGAATATTTGCTTGCATAGAGGTCAGACCATGGCTAGTCCAATCACTGCTTGTGTCACCTTGAACAAGTCGCTTGTACTTTCTAGAGCTTGACTGCCTTATTGTAAGAAAGAGTTCCTGTAAGAATCTCTGATGGAAGGGCCAGACAAATAGCTCCACAGAGGACATGACCTGGAAGATGGCTCCACCCCCAGGGTGTGCTAAGATGGCGATTGAGAATGGGTGTGGTGGCACGTGCCTGGAATCCCAGCTCTTGGGAGGCTGTAAACAGGTGGATCACTAGGAGTTGGATCTAGTACTGAGACCCTGAGCACCCTATAGACCCTTCCCTAAAAAATACAGAATAAAAAAAAAAAAATATGTGATAGGGTTGTTACAGAAATTAAAGACAAATGCCTGCAGTGCTTCCTGGCATAAAGTTTTTTTCAATAATTTTAAACTACAACTACAATGGCTATAATTGCTATTTTCTTTCCATTTGCAATAGTGTTTCTATATATATATATATATATATATATATATATATATATATATATATATATATATATTTGGACAATATATAACATATAATTTTGTTCTTGGAGTTTCAGGGGTTTTTTGTTTTGTTGTTTTGTTTTTGGCGGTACCAGGCACTGAACTCACAATGTTGCACTTGCAAGGCAAGTGCTTATTGTGCTGAGCTGTCTCCCCAGCCCTACATATATTTGGTATTTGTCTTCCTTAACAGAAAAATTCTTTATGCCAACCCATGATGGATTGATCTCTTTCAGACCTATGCTGACTTTCAAGCACACCCTATGAATATAAGTTGAATTAAATATATAACTTAATTCTTCAGATCCCAGTACACTTATGCATCTAGGAATTAAGTGATTTAACTCTCTACTTTTTTTTAATCTTTTTTTTTTAAGGGAACAGTCTATAGGGTGTTCACGGTCTCACTACTAGATCAGACTCCTAGAGATCTGCCCATGTATAGCCTCCCAAGAGCTGGGATTGCAGGTGTATGCTACCATGCCCAGTCTCAATTGCCATCTCAGTGCACCCTGGGGATAGGGCCAGCATGGCAGGCCCGGGGATCAAACCCCTGGCCCCTGTGCCTGCTTCCACATGCTTTAATCTACTGAGCTATATGGCTGGCCCTAACTCTCTACTTTTGAGTTTGTTCTACTAGTGAATTTTACTGAAATAACAAATGAGGAAACTACCAGAGCTTCCCCAAGACGGGCAGCATCTCCGCACGCTGCAGCTCCCTGGCTCTGCCATCTGCCGGGTTCTGTTCCCTGCATTCTCCGTGTCCCAGTTGCTCTACCCTAAGCACTGCCACTGGATATGGCTGGTGGAGCCCATCCTCCTCTCCCAAGTAGCGCAGTTGACTGCCTGGAACCACCATGTGAGCCTCTATGTCAGTCTAGAATTCACCCCATCTTTATGCAGATCCATGTAGATTCAGTGCCCCATTCCTAGAATTAAAGCTGCCTGAAGCATAGGATAGTATACGGCTTCATGCTTTATAAGGCATTTTCAAGAATATCTCCTTATACCATGGTTTGGGGTTTTTTGCAAGAGGAACAATACAATACAGAACACATTTTAGAAGATTATTTTATAATCAGCCGAATAATCATATGCAATGAGGACAGGAATCTGTCCACACACTAAAGACCAGAGAATCCAACTGAGGGTCTGGGTCCTAATATCTTTCATGAGTCTGGCTAAAGACCTAGAGCCCACAAAATGCCTCTCAGATGTCTAATTGGAGGCCTACAGCCCACAGCAATGTCTCATACAGGCCTGTTTCATGGATCTGCACTGCTTGGAAGGCCCAAAGATCAGTGGTTGATGCTAGAAAGTCTATGCCAGCAGGATGAAGGGTCTGTACTTTCAGGCTGAGGGATCTGAACTGGAGCCAGGAAGCAACACTCATCATAAGAACCAGAGCTCCCCTCAACAACAGTGCCATCCTCAGCAACAGTGAGGTCCCGAGCCCCTCCAGCAGTGAGGAAAGTTGAGTTCCTATCACGAAAGCCAATGTGACAAGCTCCTCCAGGAGGCTGAGCAGTGTCCCATCCTCCCATCCAGGAAGTGATGCCCCGCTTGAGGACCAGAGCTCCCCAAAATGAACTGCAGCCATTCCCAGCAACAACAAAAGCCCCAAGTTTCTCCTCCAACAAGAATAGCTGAGTTCATCAGGAAAGCCAGGATGACAAGGTCCTCCAGCTGAACAGCCCAAGAGAACCAGCAGCTTCCAGCAGCTCCCACAGCTTCTCCAAACAGCTTCCGTAACAGCCTCTATCAGCTCTTCCCCAGCTCTTCCTCTTCTGCTGCTGGCAACCATCCTCAGGTGGCCTCCTACACCCAACATCATGCTAATCCAATTCAGCTGGGTGTGGCAAGTTGCTTGCCAGTCAACAATCCACTATACCTCATTTGATCTTTTTGTGAGACAGTGGAAATTCCTGCCATTATTCCCGACATGGACTAGGAGAGATTAGGAAAGGTAAGAGGGGCGATGACTATCAAAATCAAGAATAGAACAAAAATGGAGGGTGTGAGTGTGTGGTTGTGGCACTGTGAGAGAGGACAGAAAGGCCTGGGATTGTGCCACAGTGCTGAGTCCAGGCGAAACAAGCAGAAGGTGAGCAGCCAGCCTCAGCTGGGAGGTATAAGTGCTGGACCTCTCGAGGAACGAGGAAGAGCCTTGAGTATGAGCGTAGGTGGCTTGCTCTCTAACTCTTTAAGTACCCCTCAAAGCATTGATTCCATAAATCCCTGATTCAGAGGTAGACATAAGATGCCCTGGA
>PVJA010042784.1:0-17129 GCA_004027025.1 Myocastor coypus | reverse complement strand
TTTTTTTTCCTTAATGGTACTTGGAATTGAACTCAGGACCTTATACTTGCAAGGCAGGCATTGTGCCATTGAGCTATATCCCCAGCTATACCATATTCTTTTATGTAGCTCTTGTGAACATTCATATAATCTTGTGAACTAGTTATTAGCTGTCCAGCTTTATAGATTGCACCAGAGAGAAAATATGCAATAAAGTTAATAACTTGCTCAAGATCATGTGATTAATATTAGAGCTGACATTTTAATTTTAGGTCTTTCTGACCTATCCCTGCCAAGATTCCCAGTGATATAAATTTAGACCTCTTCAGGGATGTGTGCAGTAGTAGTGGTTATCTTATTTTTTTTAGTAGTGGTTATTTTAGACTATATTGTATATTCAGACTTCTCACTTGCTATAAAAATATAGGTGTACTAGATGTGTGCCTTTCTCATGGTATCTGTAACATGCATTTCATCTCTGTACCATCTCTATAATAGTGTTTTCTGGTTGGACAGTTGAGCTCCAGATAGGTTAAAAACTGCCAGTTTTTTATCACAAACCCACATGGTCCAGCCCTCAGTTTCAGTCTTCATGTTCTCTAGCATAGATTTCTTTCTTTTTCTTGTAGCATAGATTTCACCATTTTTGCTCTTTCCTGTCTTACACCACGATTGTTTGAGGACTTCCCAAAAATAATGAGCCACGTGTGGGTGTGTTCATTCTCCAGAATGAATCACTGTGAAAAAGGCCATGAACCAGTGCAAGAAGAATAAATATCTGGACTGAGAATCTCTTGACTACTCTGCCCCAGTAATTGATGGACTCTGAAGCAAGCTCTTTTTTTAAAAAAAGGCTGTGGCTTTGGCCTCATGTGTCTCACCAACAGAAATAGTTTTCTGTTGAAGCTGTTAATTTCTCCTTTTTTGCTTCCCAAGAGAGATCCAATGGTGTTGTCTTTGCTGGACATCACCACACATTCTGAGGTGTGCTCTGCACAGGAAGCCTCTTGGTGCTTGAGGAGCACACAGGGGTGGGAGTGAGCTTTCTTGGATTAACAGGATTCCAGCAGGAGTAAAAAGGTTTTCTGATAAGTTTAAATTAGCAAGGATAATAAAAAGAGAAGCAGGAAAAATTAGATTTCTTCTTTCTTGCAACTACACAGAGAAGTTTGCTATTAAAATTCCTTCACAATTTGGATCCTACTCATGAATACCTGCTTTAAACTTACACCTTTAAGAAACAACACCATCCAAACTCTTTAGCAGGTAGAGACATGTTTTGGAATTTCTCCCAGAAGATAAGGATCTGTTTAAATGTTATAGACAAAATACAGCAGGCCAAGCATAAAGAGCTACATTTTCTGTCTGCTTGTCAGGGTTACTGTCTTTGTTTCATTCAGTGGAAATGGCAAGGAATTGACTCACTCACAGAAAAGCCTGGGACATAAGGGGTTGGACACTGAGATATTTAAAATCTGTCTTTGGATTTGAAAAGCCAAGAGATGATTTCCAGACTATTGGAGGATGAGACAAAGATAGTCTCTTAATGGTCTAAACTGGGATTTAAGAAAGCATTGCTTTTTGTGGAACTGGTCATGAGCATTTCTACTCTGGAGAGAGAGGGAGAGGAGAGAGTGTCCATCCTCATAATGGATATCCGTATAGTGCAGAGTGTACCCCTGGGACTTCACCTCCAATGGTTGAGTGCCTCATTCAGCTTTACTAGTCCCAACTTCAGTGTCCTCATGGCCAAAGCCACATTCCTGCCCATCCCAAGAAGTCAGGACTAGGTTAGGCTCATGGAAGAGACAGTATTGGGGAAAATCAACTGCTGCTGTCTGTGCTATTCTTAATAGCCAGATAAAGGATTGCAGATTCTAGCGCTGCTGAACAGGCTTTCAGAGATGCCAACTTCATTTACAGTAGTTTCCTGTTGGTAGTACATGCTTAATGAATGATACATACCCAGTAAAGCTCATTAGTGCCAGAGGTGATTGTACACATTGCCTATTTGGGGGTTGGAAAGAAAAAGCCTGCATATGTATATAGATGAGTATGTGTACTTAAGTGCTATCGAGAGCCCTTTTAGGTTGGGTTAGGGTTAGTGAATATTTTTTATGCATTATCTCATTTAGTCCTTATAAAACTTCATGAGATAGCCACTAAAATTCTTTTTGGAAGATGCTTGCTTGTTTTTTATTTATTTATTTTGGCAGGACCAGGGTTTGAACTCATGACCTTGCACTTGCCAAGCAGGCACTTTTGCCATGGAGCTATCTCCCTGGCCCCTGTTTCTTTTCTTTTTTTCTTTTTTTTTTTTTTTTTTTTTTTTTTTTTTTTTTTTTTTTTTTTTTTTTTTTTTTTTTTTTTTTTTTTTTTTTTTTTTTTTTTTTTTTTTTTTTTGTCTTTTTGAGACAGGGTCTCACTGTGCAGTTCAGGCTGGCCTTGAGCTCGTTTTTGTAGCCCAGGCTGGTCTCAAACTTGCACTGATCCTCCTGCCTCAGCCTCCCAAGTGCTGGGATCACAGGCATGCACCACCACGCCCGGCTCCTCCCTGTTTGTTTCTGACAGGGTTCAATATATAGTTGAGCCAGGGCTTGCACTCATTTTGGTCCTCCTACTTCAGTCTATGAGTGCTGGAATTACAGGCATGCATCACCATATTTGGCTACAAGACATGTTTTTGGCCATTGTGAGAGGGTTGCATGACATGGACAAAAAGGAAGAGATGATGAAATGGTCAGGGGAGGCTTGTTAAAGTTATATGTGAAGGATTTGTAAAAATTAGGCAGGAAGAAAGCACTGCAACAAGAGAATGTGTAAGCCTGCATACTACATTCAGGAAGTTGTGGGTGTGCGTGGTGCCTGAGAAAGGAGATGAGTGGACTGTGGCTCCAAGAAACCGGAGGTGCTTTTGCTTAGATTGCCTAGATTCTCCAAAGTGAAGATGCTGTCCTGTTGGCATGCTCCTTTGTTGGAAGGAAAAAGTGATTCTGTGTTTCTCATGGACTTGGAGTTGAGCACTGAAGAGAACAATGGGGCTGGGCAGGTGAGATAACACCAAGCTTAGGCAATCCTAGGGACCACGCTTTGAACCCTGGCACCACATGCTGCACCAGCCTTGCCCCTAGGGTGGGCTGAGCTGCCACAGAGTCTGGATATGGTGGCACATGCCTGTAATCCCAACACTAGGGAGGCTGAAAACAGGACCACTATGAGTCTGAGCCGCATAGTGAGAGCTGTGACAACCAAATACATTTTAAAAAAATGATAGGGCCTATAAAGCCTTGTTTATAGACTGAAGTAGTCAAAAAAGGAGTTACTTCTCAGTTAACAATATCTTTCTGGAGCTGGGCATGGTGGCGCACACCTGTAATCCCAGCACTTGGGAAGCTGAGGCAGGAGGATCCTTGCAAGTTCAAGACCAGCCTGAGCTGGGCATAGTGGTGCACGCCTATAATTCCAGCACTTGGGAGGCTGAGGCAGGTGGATTGGTGCAAGTTCGAGACCAGCTTGGGCTACAAAAGTGAGCTCAAGGCCAGCCTGAACTCTATATTGAGACCCTGTCTCAAAAAGACAAAAAAAAAAAAGACCAGCCTGGGCTACAAAAGTGAGCTCAAGGCCAGCCTGTATTGCATAGTGAGACGAGACCCTGTCTCAAAAAGACAAAAACAGACAAGCCGGGCGTGGTGGCTCACGCCTATAATCCCAGCACTTGGGAGGCTGAGGCAGGAGGATTGGTGTGAGTTCGAGACCAGCCTAGGCTACAAAAGTGAGCTCAAGGCCAGCCTCAACTGCATAGCGAGACCCTGTCTCAAAAAAGACAAAAAATAAATAAATAAATAAATAAATAAAAAATAAAAGACCTGGGTTGCATCCTCTAAATGTCTTGCCGGGCGTGGTGGCTCACGCCTGTAATCCCAGCACTCGGGAGGCTGAGGCAGGAGGATCCGTGCGAGTTCGAGACCAGCCTGGGCTACAAAACTGAGCTCAAGGCCAGCCTGAACTGCATAGTGAAACCCTGTCTCAAAAAGGCAAAAAAAAAAAGACAAAAACAGACAAACAAAAAACTATATCTTTCTGGCCTCATGTCAATGGAAACACCTTATTTTGGAACATTGATATACTAAAGGATTGTGTTCTGAGCCTAGAAAAGAACCTAAAAAAGATTTTACCATTTTTTTTAATGCCCTGCAGCTCTGCTGTGTGCATGCACCAGCTGCTCACAGGCCAATTTCACATGTGAAACAGATGGGGCCTGCATGGTTTCCATCTTCAACCTGGATGGGATGGAGCACCATGTGCGTACCTGCATCCCCAAAGTAGAGCTGGTTCCTGCTGGGAAGCCCTTTTATTGCCTGAGTTCAGAGGATCTGCGTAACACCCACTGCTGCTATACTGACTTCTGCAACAAGATTGACCTGAGGGTGCCCAGTGGTGAGTGGACACCCTTGTTGGACTGTTGGCTCATCGTGGAGGTAGGGCTCCCTATCCTTTCAAACTTCTCTGCTGTTCCCCAATCCTTTGGCTGGATGACAAGTAAAGGTGCCTTTTGGATGCTCCAAAGGAGACAAGGGAAGAATTCCTCCCAGGTCATATTTTTGGGATAGAAGATAAAGGAGGCAAATTTTCAGGTTGGTCCCAGAGGTACTAGCTGTGTTTCGGTAGTGGCTAAGTGCCCATTAGCAACAAAGGCAGGCCTGGATCTTTAGGGAGGATGTGGGACTGATCCCAAAGGCCATGGTGCCAGAACCTCTTGAAGGAGACTTCCTTGGAAGTGGAAGGAGTCAGATGTGAAAGAGGGCCTAGAATTAGAAAAGGCAGTTTGGCTGAGATGTGCTTTAGTGGTAGAACATTTGTCTAGTATATGTATGTGGCCTTGAGTTTCATCTCTAGCACCACAAAGAAAAGGATGTGATGGTCCATCATTTGGAAAGTATTACTGGGGATTTCCAAGGAGGAGACAGCTAGAGTAGAATAGAAACTGGCATCTGTCTGAAGAGTGAGAAAGGATTTTGACATGCCATTAAGTTCCAAGGTGGGGTTTGGCTCAACTGCTGGGGGGACACCTCAACCAAAGAGCCTGGCATTTGATAGTATCTAGGCAGAGAGGTCAGCCCAGCAAGGCTAGAGATATCAAAGAAATCTAAGACATTGAGGAGAAAGGAGTCTTTTTCACTTGGAGACAGTTTTGGGGATAAATAAGGTCACAGCATTCCCTTGTTTTTACTGTGTTCCTTCCCTTTCCTCTCTTATTTGACCCAGGTCACCCCAAGGAGCCTGAACACCCTTCAATGTGGGGCCCTGTGGAGCTGGTTGGCATTATTGCCGGCCCAGTCTTCCTCCTGTTTCTCATCATCATCATTGTTTTCCTTGTTATTAATTATCATCAGCGTGTCTATCACAACCGCCAGAGACTGGACATGGAAGATCCCTCATGTGAGATGTGTCTCTCCAAAGACAAGACCCTTCAGGATCTTGTCTATGATCTCTCCACATCAGGGTCCGGCTCAGGTACTGAGTCCTTCAAGCCTTGTGTCTGTTGTCATTCATGACTGTTTCCCAGCAAGAGAGGGTGGGGTCGGGGGCCTGTATTTGTTTCAACTAACATTGAGTCATGGATTTCATAATTTCCCTCCTTTTGGAGTCTAATATGTAATAAGATATAAGTTCACAGACAGTCTGATTCCCAGGAATTTCAAACATCAACTATAAAACTGTCTATTGGAGAAACTCTTCAAGTCTTAGAACCCTACATAGATCAAAAATTCACCTGGTTCCACCTGACCAGTGGAGTGCTCAATTCAAGGGCCCCTTTTGAGAAACAGGAGTGTGCCAGATTCCTGTGAGGTGACAGCTAATCTCTGATCTCTGAGCAACCACAGAAGAGTTTTAAGGACAAAGTAAAGCTTAAAATTGAGATTTGGTGAATCATTGATTTGTGCCATTGCCCAAGGGTGTTTTGGTGAGATTATCATAAAGGTAGCCTGGGTTTCCAGTATAGGATAGGCTCTGCTTCCTGTGGTGCCAATTTGACTTGAATCTTTCTTAGATGAGAGCACTGAGCCATGCACTGGACCTTGGCATGGGCAGAGTTGAGCTAGTTCAGGTCTTAAAGATAACCTCAGCTTGCTGTTAGATGAGAATATCTCAGTGGAATAAGTGCTGGCTTCATAAGTGCAAGGTCCTGAGTTCAATCCCTGGTACCACCAAAATAAATAAATAAACAAACAAATAGATGAGAACATAAATATAAGAGTTATTTTTGTTTGTGTTGTGGTTTGTGACTAGTTGTTCCCCCAAAGCCTCATGCAGTCATGGGGTGGCAACTCCTAGAGTTTGAGACTAACTTATGATCCACTGGGATAATGGGTCTTAGTATTGCTAGGATTATGGGTGTGTGTACCTTCTCCAGCCTGGGGCAATAGCCTGAATGCAATTTAAGTGAGACAGACAAGAGCTCTTGTTGCTGTTATTACTGCTCCTTCTCCCTTGTTCCTCTTACTCTTTACCACTGCCATGAGCTGATGCTCTCTGCCTTGTGTGACTCTGCCTTGGAGCCAGCTAAGTATAGACTGAAACCTCCAGTAACTGTGAGCTAAATAAACCTTTCTTTCCTTCCTTCATTTTGGGAGTTGGGTATTTGTCTGAGCAACAAGAAAAAAGTAACTGAGACTTTGTTTTGCAGTAGTGGGGATTGAACTTGGGACCTTGTGTTTGCCAGCAAGTGCTTATTCTGCTGAGCTATATCCCCAGCCCAGAAAAGGGACTTTTAATGAAGAAAAACAGTTATTTCATTCTCATAGTACTTCATTCTTACAAAAGAAAAATTCATCCACAAATGAATGCATTCTAGTTAGAACACACAGGGTCTTTTTTGGTGAGATGCTTATGTGTTTTTATGTATGTTTCCTTTGTTTCAGAACCTTTGTTTGTTTATTCACTCATTTTTATGGCTGGCTCAGCCTGCACAGAGGGCAGGGCTGGCGCAGCATGTGGTACCGGGGATCGAACCACGGTTCCTGAAGCCACCCAAGCTTTCCCAAGCAGGGGCTTCAGACCACTGAGCCATTCTGCCAGGCCCTTATGTATGTTTCCTTGCTATGGAACAGACTGTTGTTATGTAGGGAAATTAGGCCACCAGTCATGGCCCAACATTCTTCCTTAAACACAAGAAATGCTTCGAGCTGTGACATCTCCTGAATTTCAGTGGTTTTGCCTTTATTGAGCTCAGCAGTTCGGAGCACCAAAATGATGAAGTATTTTAAAGCTACATATTATTAAAAATAGAAAATATAGGGCTGGGGAGATAGCTCAGAATAAACACAAGGTCCTGAGTTCAATCCCCAGAACCACAAAAAAAATAAAAACAGAAAATATATAGCTTGTTCTATGCTAAGAGGTAGGACAGTGGTTACAACCACCTGGCTGGCTCTGTGGCTTGATTTGCTGCTAGAGGAGGGTAGCTTAAATGTTTCAGGGTCCAGGACTGGCTGAAGTCAGAGAGGCATGGTAGTTATTTAGTCATCTGGAGCAAAATGGTTAGTGACTATTTCTCAGGATGGTTTAGTCCCTTCTCAGTTTAGAGTATGCAGAGTTACCAAGGTATTGGATTTTTAATAGTATGGTTTTTTTTGTTTTTTGGGTTTTTTTGGCTGGCTCAGGCTGCCTTAAGGGTGGGTCTGGGGATTGAACAGCAGTCCTCTCTGCCTGCCTGGGATTGCCAGTGCAAGTGCTTAAACCACTGAACTAACCTGCAAGCCCCCAATAGTATGTTTTTTAAAGTAGTAAATCTTCATTATTTATGATGACTTCCAATTCATTTTAATGAATATATGCTGACTATCTTCTGAAAATAACGATTAAAGAGACTGAACAAGAGTTGGAGAGAAGAAATAGATTGTTGGGAAGTCTTACAGAGGAGGATACATTTAAAGGAGTCTTAAAGAATGAGTTGAGCCAGGGATGGTAGTGCATGCCTGTAATCCCAGCACTTGGGAGGCTGAACAAGAGGATCGTTTCAAGTTTGAAGCTAGCCTGGGCTACAAAGTGAGCTCAAGGCCAGCCTGAGCTTTATAATGAGACCTGTCTCAAAAAGACCAAAAAAAAGGATGAGCTGGAATTTTTAGGAGCAGTAAGAGCCAGGATCATTAGGCCAAGGAAGATACCTTAAATGAAAAGATACAAAGGCATGAAAGTTTACAGTGTGTCCATGGACTTTTATGCTAAGGAGACTGCTATGGCTTACCCATACTAGGGTTTAGAATAGACAGACTGACTTACATGTAAATGGCCTTGGGGGGTCATACTTTATCTTACAGGTTAATAAGAAGCATCTACTGAAAATTTTCACAGGGAAAAATGAATATTCATTTTCCTCCTTTGGAAGGAATTGCAGCATTGGTGTGGAGGATAAATTCATTCATTTACCAACCTCATTCATTTAAGAAGGGTGGGATGAGGCAAAACTGTGTGTGGGTGTGTAGGGCAAGAGCTTGGTGAAATGGAGACAGGACCAGGATGGTTGGGAGTCTTTTTAAAAGACAGGCCAGAATAGAAGGGGCACAATGGATGAGAGGAGGGAGTCTAAATTCAGAAACATATTGATGATTCTGTGCTGCTGTAGTTAAAAGCATGGACTATGGAGTCAGATTGTTCTAGATTGACCCTGCTTTGCTCCTTTCTGTTTGTATGTTATATAATGTTCCTTTTTTTTTTCCACAACCAGGGTTCGAACTCACGACCTTGTACTTGCCAGGCAGGCACTTGTGTCACGGAGCTATCTCCCCAGCCCCATAATATTCCTTTTTAAGGCTTATAAATTATCAAAACCTACCTTACTGGTGGTTGTGAAGAAATGAAATAGTTTATGTAAAGCTTTTAGCATAGAGCCTCATCTATAGAAAGAGTAAATACTTCATATCCACCAAACTGAAGGAATAATAAGTTATTTGATCAGGAAAGGGAGTGAGAGTTTTAAGAGTCAGTTATACTGGGGAGATAGTTCAGTCACATAAGCGTCTTCCTCTCAGTGCAAGGACCTGAGTTCAGTCCCTAGTACCACAAAAAGTCAGTGGTAAGGGTGATTGGCTAGATAGGAAGATATTGAATGACTCAAATGAAACATCATGAGTCTCATAAAGAGGGAAAAACAGAATTAGTATGAGTAGTCCCCACTGTACATCTGGAGTTCCATTTGTGAGCAAAAGAGCTTGAATCTCTGAAGAGAGCCAGGTACCTTGTACCCTGACCACCATCTGTTTGTGGGTCACACAGCACTGCCCCCTAGTGGCCAGTAATCAGAGCGGCCAGAAGGTAGTTACATCACAGAAGCCCCAGCTTTTATCTTTTCTGTTACTTTCTTGTTTTTATCAAAATAAACCAGATGTGGGTGAGTTGGACTGCTGCAAAGTTGGTAAATCTGGTCAAACATTTACATTTAGCTCTCATCCACACTAGAGATTGCTTTCCAAGGCATTGTATGCACTTTCCTTTCTATGTTCATTATTCCCTGCAGCCACCTGGCTTCACCTGCTGGTAGGTTACCTAGATGTGTACAGGGGCAGTTGAAAAGCTCTCTATGGTTAATAGCCTAGTATACAAGGGAGGCGCTTTCTTGGGAGCTTTTACCAGTGCAGCAATGAGTATAGGAGCTACAAAGTTTAGCAAATTTACATTGTCAGTATTCTTTCTGTTCTTTGGTCCCTAGGGTTACCCCTTTTTGTCCAGCGCACAGTGGCACGAACCATCGTATTACAGGAGATTATTGGCAAAGGCCGGTTTGGCGAAGTGTGGCGTGGCCGCTGGAGGGGTGGCGATGTCGCTGTGAAAATTTTCTCTTCTCGTGAAGAGCGATCTTGGTTCCGGGAAGCAGAGATATACCAGACAGTTATGCTACGCCATGAAAATATCCTTGGTTTTATTGCTGCTGACAATAAAGGTAAAGGGCTGGGTTGGGATACAAAGCCAACGGCATTCTCAGATAGAAGGATAATTGGAGAAATTTAGTTGATACAGGATGCACAGTTTAGTTTGCCTTGATGGTTTTTACCAGTAGAAGGTGTCTATTAGGGCTGTGGAGATAACTCAGTGGTAGAGCGCATGCCTGGTAAATACAAGGTCCTGAGATTGAAGCTCACATGGAAAGCCAGATTATGTAGGTAAACAAGGAACACCTATACTTTAGATGCTCAGTTCTTTTCCCTGACACATTCCCAGATCCACTCCTAGTTGGTCCCTGTCGGGGCTCCCATAAAGTTGGAATTTTTAATCATTTGGTGTTTTGGTGGTGGTGGTTTGGTTTGGTTGCTTGGCTTGATTTGTTTTTTTGAGACAGAATCTCTCATTAGTTCAGGTTGGCCTGAACCCACTGTGTACCCAGGCTGGCCTTGAACTCACAATGATCCTTCTGCCTCAGGCTCCCAAGTGCCAAGATTTCAGGCCACTGTGTCTAAGATATTCTAAAAATTGGTAGAATGGGAAATTTGGGGGGCTGGGGAGATAGCTCCGTGGCATAAGTGCCTGCCTGACAAGTGCAAGGTCATGAGTTTGAACCCCAGTCCCACATAAAGAAAGAAAGAAACAAACAAACAAACAAACAAAGAAATTCTGACCTCATCTCTGCCAAAAGGACAGCCATGGAAAAGCCTACAGTTTACTTTCTATGATATCACCAGCAGTATATACACACTTGTAAATGGAGCAGATGGGAGAATGAGGACTTGCCTTCTTCAGAATGTCACTGGGAAATCATTAGACTCAGTTTTTGGTCTGATATTTGTATACCTAAAATCTCTTACCTTTTTCTCCTCTGTTCTCTTTTCTTGCCATAATGTTGAGTCTCTATATACCTAGGCTTATGACTGTTTTGAGGATCTTACTGACTAATAAACTTAGGCTTGACTCTAGGAGGCAATGACAGGCTCTTCTCATAATTACAAGTGGGTCACACCTGGGCTTCATTGAGACTAAGTTGATATAAATTGATCTGGAAGAAAAGTCAATGGGAAGGACCTTGCAGGGATGTTCAAAGGTTAGGTATATAGCCTGGCAGATAACTTGGAATGGCTATATGCTGGCAAAAGAGAGGTGGAGAGATAGGCAAAGCCCAGGAGTGATGGACTTTTTTGTTATTCACTTTTTGATACAAGGTCTCCCTATGCAGTTCAGAGTGGTAGTGATCTTCTTGTCTCAGCCTCCCTAGTACTGGGATTACAGGCATATGCTACCACCCCCAGTTTTGGGGTGGGCACAGCAAGTGGTACTGGGGATCAAACTTGGCACCTTGAGCTTGGCAGTCAGGCACTTAGGCTGCTGAGCTATCTTCCCCAGCCCTTGATGGATTTTATGAAAGGATTATATTTTATTCCTGAAGGTAATAGTAATTAGAATTTCATTCTTTAGGGGCCCGGCGGGTTGGCTCAGTGGTCTAAAGCGCCTGCTTGGGCAGCTTCAGAGACCGCAGTTCGATCCCCGGCACCACATGCTGCGCCAGCCCTGTCCTTGGGGCGGGCTGAGCCGGCCATAAAAATGAGTGAATAAACAACAAAAGTTCTGAAACAAGAAAAAAAAAAAGAAAAAAAGAATTTCATTCTTTAACTCGGTAGCCTGTATTGACCACTGTGAGTCAGAACCTTTGCTGTTGCTAGGATCCTCACATGTAAGAAGAAAACACAGTTCCTGCCTTCACAGAGCCTCTCAGAAGGAGAGGACAGACCGGTGACCTGGAGTGTAATCCCTAATGGGATTGGGTTCACATTTTAGAAGTCTCTGGCAGCTGCAGTTTAGAAGTTAGTATCTGTGGAGCCTGCAAAAGATGCTAAATATTTGATTTTTGTTTCTAAAACAACAGTGACTGTTCATTCCTTACATTGTATGGGGGTTGGTGACAGCCTCAGCTACCCCAAATGAAGTCTTAGACTTTTGTATGAGCAGGAAGAGAGGGAAAGAATGTTTTGTTCCCTCTAAGCAAGCTGTTCTTTTTTTTTTTTTTTTTTTTTTTTGTGAGACAGAGTCTGACTATGTAGTCTAGGCTGGCCTTAAACTCAGTAATCCTTCTGCCTCAGCCTCCCAAGTGCTAGGATTTTAAGGTATGGGTCACCATGCTCTGCAAGCTGCTCTTCTTTAAAGCAGCAGCTTCTTTTGATGAAATTTAAATTATACATTTGAAACCATCAAAACAAACAGGTGTTTCCTTTTAATTTACTAATAGAGTCCTCAGGATTTGGTAGCTACTTGAAGTATGGAAAGTAGCAGGTTAGATTTTGTTTGTCATAAGAGAAGCCAAGGTTTATAGATTTCTAGCAGCTACTCCCTTATTGATTCTGACAGCTTATGTGATTATGGCTCTGGCTGTGGAATCCTACACTGGGCCATGGAAGAAGAAATATTGGACTCTTTCATTCTTGCCTTTTTATCATGATATACTTAGTATATTGCCCTGGAACCAGTGACAGCCTGAAATTTAGGAACTCTCATTCCAACTTTTAGCAGCAAAGATTAATTAGATTATTAACTTTTATGTTTTCTTTTTCTTCATCCTTGCTTCCCTCTCCTCCCTGTTTCCCACTGCCTGATGTATAGAAGAGAAAAAATAAGTGTGTGTTACCCACTTTGCCTTGCTCTCTGGTAAGATGCCTCTTTGGTAATACTTGGAAAGCATATTTTGGCCTGGAATGCAGTAGTGCATAGAGGAGATCTTACCTGTTCTCCTAGAGCTCTTTGCCTGATAAGAATTACAGACTAAAAAGAAACATTATTTTGCTATGATTGGAATGTATTCAAAGGGTCACCAGAGCCCAGGAAGATTTTCAAGCTTTCCTCAGCGATGGTGGGAATAGCCTGAGAATGGTGAACAAGTCTTACTCAGATCAGAAGCAGCATTGCTGCAAAACTGATACCTCTTAACTTTCTCTGTGCATATACTTTCTCATTCTGGAAGACCTCAGATTGCAAATGTGGCAGAAGAATGGACTGCTTAACTGGGCATGGTGGTGGCAGGCCTATAATCCCTGCACTCATGAATCTGAGACGAGGATTGCTATGAGTTTGAGGCCAGTCTAGGCTTTTGGTGATGAGTTTAAGGTCACCTTAAAACACATATTGAGACCATGTCTTAAAAAAATAATTAAAAAAAAAAAAAAAGGAATGTGTTCAGAGTGCTACAGTCCATCTAAAAGAAAGAAGGAAACAGGCCTAGGAAAGAACTGTTGTGTCTTCTCTGGAGCCTAGAACTGCAGAACACTAGATTCCAAGAGGGCTCCTGGGCATCAGGAAGGGAGAGATGAGAAATACATACTGAAGAGAATGATGGAATCTCATGTTGTCAATGTGCTTCCTTATTGCTGATATTAATGCCTTTGCTGGGACTCATCTGTGTTTTCTACAGATAATGGCACCTGGACACAGCTGTGGCTTGTCTCTGACTATCATGAACATGGCTCCCTGTTTGATTATCTTAACCGCTACACAGTAACCATCGAGGGCATGATTAAACTCGCTCTGTCTGCTGCCAGTGGGCTAGCACACCTGCATATGGAGATTGTGGGCACTCAAGGTGAGTAGCCTTGACCTTGGGAAGGGAAGCCAGGTAGACTAAATGACTATGCATCCTTGGCACTGAGAGTGTTGCAGATGCACCTCAGAAACCGCAGTTCAATCAAAGGGAAGGAGGTTTGAGAACCAAAGTGTACAGGGCAATCTCCCTGTCATTGTTTTTTCTGTTTTTTGTTTTTTGCGGGACCGGGTTTCGAACTCACGATCTTGCACTTATCAGGCAGGCACTTGTGCCATGGAGCTATCTCCCCAGCCCCCAGTCACTGTTTTTAGAAGTTCCACAGCAAATCTTTGAGGCCAGTGTTTAATACTTTGTTAGTGGTGTGACATCTCTATTTGTTAAGGAATAATCCTCGCAGATGCCCACAGCAGGTGTGTAAAACAATGGAACCAAGGAGCTGGGGATGTAGCTCGGGTAGGGCTCTTGCCTGTACCCATAGTTCCCTGGGTTCATTCCCCAGCACCACAGAAAATAAAGAAACTAAAATGATAAGCCATCTTTTAGTCATTTCACACATTTGTTGTTGGGGGCAGCTGGTTTCCAGACTATGGTGGTGAGACCCTGGGTGAAGTAGTCTCAGAAGATTTTTCTAAAGGAAGGAGACCTGGAGTCTTGTTGCTTATTGACTACAATGTTGGCTCTTTGAGAGATACTGTATCTTGCCTTGGTGGCAAGTGTAATCCCTGATGTCTGCTTGACCAGGGCAGCAGCTTATTGGTGAGCACAGTAAGGAACCCAGAGTAGTAAGATTCTGTTTTAGCCTGAGTGCTGGTACTAGCAGTCCACATCTTTTGGACTAGCCAGTATTAGATATTTCTTTGAATTCCTTAACAGCTTATATCTAAGCTGTTCAGGGTAGGCAAGTAGCAATAGTAATATTAATAATATTAGCATTACTAATAATGCTAACATTAAATAATATTCCTGTTGCTTTAAGGTATTTACTAACCTACACAAAGCTTTTACTCTGTACATTTCCATGAAATACATAGTCATTCTGATTTTGTGGATGAAAAACCTGAGATACACATGGGGTCACTTAGTAGGAAACAAAGCCGAGACTCAAACTTACAGAGCCTGGCTTCAGTTTATCCTTTTAACACTTACAACACCTTTCTTTAAAGATCCTTCATTTTTCCTCTGCTAGGAAAGCCTGGAATTGCTCATCGAGACTTAAAGTCAAAGAATATCCTGGTGAAGAAAAATGGCATGTGTGCTATCGCAGACCTGGGCCTGGCAGTCCGCCATGATGCAGTTACCGACACCATTGACATTGCTCCAAATCAGAGGGTGGGAACCAAACGGTAAGAATGCCCTGGGCTTCTGCTCATACTCAGCTGGAAGGTACTGTGTGCCTTTTGAATATATACAGGAGAAAATATAGAAAAAGAGATACACTTTTTGCTCTCTTGACCCTGCTTCCCACAGTGGAAAGTTACAGGTTATATCTAACTGATAACAGGTGTCAAAAACACTGCTTCACTACATGTACACAGGTGTTGGATCAGAGGTAGAAGGACATGGGAAAAAGAATATGGAACAGGATTTGGGTGAAAGGTAGGCATAAGGCTTGTCTAAGGAGGGGAAATACTACAGTCTAGAGGCGTGGCTTGTGTAGAGACCCAGGATGGTAGAAAATGTGTTGCGTTTTGAATATAGTGACCAAATTTGCCAAACTTGAGCAGAGCTAATCTTAAGTGTGGATTGGAGTGCCTTCAGTGATTATAGGCCTGCTTCCTACATTATTGAGAAGTGAAATAAGGAATTTTCAGTTGTGATGGCCCATGCCTATGGCAGGAGAGTATCAAGTTCATGTGCAGTCTGGGCAACTTTGAAAGGTCCTATCCAAAAAATAAATGGGGATAGAGATGACAGTATAATGGCTGTGAGTACCATCCACAATACCACAAAAAAAAAAAAAAAAAAAAGAATTGGCTTCATGCATTAGAGGTAGGATTCTTTCTTTAGAACAAAAGAGGGGCTCTATGTACTGTATATAAGTGAATTTCGTTGAATTTTGCTGCTGTTTTTGCCCTAAATCTGAATGATTGCAGCTACCTAAAGTCTAGGTCTGAAGTGAGCTCATTTATTGGGGTGGGTGTGGTTTATAAATAATTATTCATAATTACTATTCAGAGTCACTAAGGGTGACTTTGAGCTCCTGTAAGGTTTTAATCTATCTGGGGTCAGATAAAATAACAAAAGAAGTTTAGAAGGAAATTCAAGCTCAGTTTACCACTGGCTACATTGAATAGAGTGGGACTCCAGTAGTAGCCAGATGCTATGTACTGTTACTGCCTATGTGGCCCACAGTGCAAATGCCTCTTCCAGGGGATCAAGACTCTTCAAATTTGTGCTGAATTACTTAGCTTCAAATCCAAAACAGGAAGAGAAGGACCATAGTGGAGTAATGTCCCCACACTCAGAGGGCCCCAGAATCAGGGCTGTGCTTGAAAAAGAGCAGTCATGATGGTTATGTGTAACTATTTTTTTCTTTGTTGCTGCAGATACATGGCTCCTGAAGTACTTGATGAAACCATTAATATGAAACACTTTGACTCCTTTAAATGTGCTGATATTTATGCCCTTGGGCTAGTATATTGGGAGATTGCTCGAAGGTGCAATTCTGGAGGTACCTTATTTTTTATCTTCTCCTGTGTCCAGTTCTAACATGATGGTTCACCTGAGGGTGCAGGTACTTTTAAAGGTCCTGTCAGGTACCTGGGACAAGAACCACAGTCACTTTTAGGCTTTTCTTGGAAGGTGTAGAATTCTAGAGGTAGCTGTGCAAGGGTTGTGTTGACTCTTGGGCTAGCTGGTTGGATAATCATTCTAGAGGCTCACTTGGCTAACACACTGTCTTTATTTGTAGCCTATAAAATTTGGCAATGGCCTGGGTTTGAATAGCCTAGGGTTAATACAGATATCTCCTTAAATCAGGGGTAGTATGTCCTAACCCACTGGCTCTTAAGCCATGTTCCTGCAGAACCCTGGTGTTTGATCACAATAATAGTTGGAAATTCTTTGTTGTTGGTAGTGTTTATGTATTTGGTACAGGGTCTTGCTACACAGCTCGGACTCATAGTGATCCTCCTGTTTACAGCCTCTCCAGCACTAGGATTACAGGCATGTGCCAATGCACCCAGTCTCTGGCCAGCTCAGCATGCTCAGCGGTGGGGCCCACAGGCATAGTATATGGGACTGGTGCAACATGTGGGGTAGGAATAATTGTAATTTCTAAATTTGCAGAAGCACTTAGAATTTTTTGAAAAGAGCTTTTCCCCATAATTTTGTAAAGATCTTTGGAATGGCCAGGCATGGTGACATATCTGTAAGCCAGTCACTCAGGAGGCTGAGACAGGAGTAGTTACCGTGATTTAAAGCCAGTGTAGGCTACATAGCAAAAACCTGGCTCAAAAAAAAAAAAAAAAAAGAGCCGAGCATGGTGGCACAAGCCTGTAATCCCAGCACTTGGGAGGCTGAGGCAGGAGGATCAGTGCGAGTTCCAGACCAGCCTGGGCTGCCAAAGTGAGCCCAAGGCCAGCCTGAACTGCATAGCGAGACCCTGTCTCAAAAAAAAAAAAAAAAAAAAACC
>PVJA010042783.1:5343-17224 GCA_004027025.1 Myocastor coypus | reverse complement strand
AGGGCTGGCACAGCATGTGGTGCCGGGGATAGAACCATGGTCCCTGAAGCCGCCTAAGCTTTCCTAAGCAGGAGCTTTAGACCACTGAGCCATCCTGCCTGGCCCCAGACAGTGATTCTTGAGAGCAGGAATCTGTCCTTTTCAATTTTGTACTCTGAAAGCATAGTGCCAGATAAATAGTGGACTTATAATGACACTGAATGAATGAATATTTTGAGTGACTCAAAGAGCCAATAAATGATTACCTTAAGGAAAAGAATCTGTTTCTTATAAAGGAGATGAGAGAGAGAGAGAGAGGTGACTCAAGATTCAAGGTGTTTAAAATAAAACAAGCTTCCCATACAAATGGAACAATTACTATTGATGTTTTGAATTATTATTTATTTAGGATTCATCCTTCCGATTAGCTCCATGAGGGTAGGGACCTGGATCTGTTGTTCTTTTGCTTTGACTCCAGCACATAGCACATTGCATTGCCTAGCACAGTAGGCACAGAACAAATATTTTGGAATGAATGAATGCATAAAGAAATTGGGCCAGCCAGATAGCTCAGCAGATGAAAGTGCCTGCTTAGGCGGAGTGCTGTGGCTGGGGTTTGATCCTGGACATGCTATGCCAGCCTCGACCCTGGGGCTCAATGAGACAGAGATTGAGACAGTATGGTGACGAGCACCTGCAATCCCAGCTTGGGAGTCTGAAAACAGGAGAATCACTATGAGCCCAGTCTATGTAGTGAGACCCTGTAGACCTTGTACTAAATACAATAAAAAAGAGAAATGAATAAGTACATGAATGATGACTGTTCTCTGTGCCTATGACTCACATCACTGCCTACTTGGGTTATAAAGCAAGACCCAAAATGGACCAGTACAATGCTATCTTGGCCACTGGAAAAACAGCTCAGAGTATGCATCAGGACTTGCCACTGTGAGCTGTACTGTCCATGGCAGTATCCTCTTTCTATGAGGAGACAAACAAATATTATTTGAGGAGGCTAAGATCTCAGTGGGGCATTCTAGCATGTGAATAAATGAGAACAAATGGATGTCTCTGAAATGGATGAACTATGCCTTTGTAAATTGTTTAATGAGACAATTATAAAGCAAGGGTACAGAAAATAATGAAGCCCTGGCAACTGTGAAAAGTACACAGACCAAGGGAAAACAAAACATCTTAAGATATTTTTGAAGAGGTATTGTAATGATACAAATATTTACGCCTACCCCAAATTCATATGTTGAAACCTAGCTCCTAAATGATACTATTTGGAAATAGCGTCTTTGGGAAGAGACTAGATTCTGAAGCCAGGGCCTTCATGAACAATCCTAGAGACATCTATCTCTTTCACCATGTGAGGGCACAGGAGGAAAATACTGGCTGTGAACCAGAAAGCAGACTCTCCCCAGACACAAGATCTGCTAGTGCCTCGACTTGGACTTTCTAGCCTTTGGAACTGTGAGTTATCAATTTCTATTCTTTACAAACCACCCAGCTTATAGTATTTGTTATAGAAGCCTTATTGGACTAAAGTTAAAGACAATTCTTCAAAACACATTTATTCTCTTCACATTGACAAAGCTTGGCTTAGATATGCGGGTTTGATCATGGGAACCTTCTGATGAGAAGGGCAAAGAGCAAGCAAGCACAAGAACAGTGTATCATGAGCATCTGCAGGGGTGTGGCTCAGGTATCTTGAAATTCTGTGAAGTCCTATGTGTGAACCTTGAACTGATTCGTGGTGATAGGGTGATGCTGTTATTGATGAGTGGACTTTTTCCAGAAACTGACTGTCTTACTTGCCCATCTTTGGGACAAAATATTCAATGCTCATGACTTAAAGGAAGAAAAGTTCATATTCAACTGGCTCCAAGACAGAAAGGGAATGGGGAAAGGGGTTGGGTGAAGGAAAACTACTCACTTTATGGCAGCCAGAAAGCAGAGGTAGAAGGGAGGAGCTGGGAGAGAGATATACTTTTCCAGGTCATTCTCCCATCTTGGTTACTTTTTCATTACTGGAATAAAATACCTGGCACTCACAAGTTAAAGGAGGAGGAGTTCTTAGCTCAGTCCATAGATGACTGGCTCCTAGCCAAGGAAGAATGGCAGAGGGATGTGGAAGAGGAGAAAGCAGGGCAAGCAGGGGACAGCAGCCTTCTGTTTTCCTTTTTATTTCATCCAGGGTACAAGCCTATTGGTTGGTGCCACCCACACCCAGGAAGGGGCTTCTATCCTCAGTAAATCCTATGCTAAACCCATCAGTGGACTGATCCAGTATCATACACATTTTTTTTTTTTTTACACCAGGGATAGAACTCAGGACCTTGTGCCTGTCAGGCAGGCACTTAAGCCGCTGAGCTATCTCCCTGGCCCTAGTATCACACACCCATGATCCAGCCACCTCCCCAAAGCCCACCTATTAGCACATGAGAATTTGGTGGGACATCTAGATACAAGCCCTAACATCCTCGACCGCCCACAGCTTCTGATCAGGCTTCACCTCTTCATTTAGTTATAAATTCATCACTGGAATAATCCATGTTCCAATCACATTCCAAAAGCCTCACTTCTGAACACATGAGGCTTTGGGGTGACCTTGTAGATCTAAACCATAACCCTAACCAAGAGATTAGAGGTAAGCCTAGACACTAAGTAAAGTAAATTAAAATTGTACATTTATATACATGCCTGCACTGACACGTAAGGCTAGGGTGGCTGTCTCTCCCAGGAGCTCTGTGTATCCCCTTGTAGCAAAAACTACCAGGAGCTTAGCCTATGGTTAACCAAAACTTCCTAGCCTCTCTGGAAGTTGATCAAGGCCATTGTCTGAGTTTTAGTCAATGGAATGTGGAAGTTGTGGAAGCTAATTCTTGTTCAATCCTTAGCCTCCAGTGTAGTTCTCTATCACAAGGCTAAATATTAAGGACTCTGGGAAGTTCCAGGAAGACATAGCCACAGTTAGAAACAGCCTAGGTCCCCTAATCTCTAGACAGTATTGATCATATTCCATGTACTTCCACTCCTATTAGTGCATATTGGACTGTAATGAGAATAGCACATTTTATATTGGATCAAACCACTGAGATTTTGAGGTCTTTGTTACAATGAGTAGGCTATCCTAACCAATTAACCCTACAGAGCCAACTTCCCTATGGTCACAAGCAGAAAGAGAATCGAGTAAGTTCCTGGCATTTCAGTGCATAACATCAGATAATTTAGGTAAAAAGGTATCAGAGTAAGTTCAACATCAGGGGATATTGTACTTAGAAGATTCTAGAATGAACTTCAAAGCCTTAAAAATTCCCAAAGAGCTGAAGCTATGTATGCTAGCCTCTGCTTCTCTAGCCATCCCTATGGACATTTTTCTACTTTTGGGAGAACAGTACATAACCACCTACAAAATAGTTGTCATATGAATCCCAAACACAGACTATTAGATTTAATATGTTTAGAGTCTAGTTGAATAGTGCCACATTTAAACCTGTTTGTTTCTGCTTTAGTTTTAAGCCAAGCATGGTGATTAAGAGGAAGAATAAGTAAATTGGAAGGGAACTTTGTGTCTGGGAGTATATTTTTTAAATGATTATAATATGTTGTGGTTAGGCACAGTACTGACAGACCATAATGGGGGACCCAAACACCAGGTCAAAAATCAGATTTTTTTTTTCTGTCCTTGCCTGAAGATACTGTTGGGAAACTTTTGTTTACTTACCAAACTTTGAAATTTAAATCATTCTTCAGTAGCCTTGGGGTGTTAAGGAAAATAAATAAAAAACGTGCTGATGGAAAACATCTAAAAAATAACTTGTTACAGCTTTTAAAATAATAAAGGATAAATTCAGTTTGAAACAGAATACATGTTCCAAGTACATCTGGCCTGTTCAATAGAGCATCGAGTTTAAAAGCTAGATTCTACAAGTTACCTACATGGGGTGGGTGGAAGGAAGGGAGCAATTGGTAGTTCAAATGCCAACTTCTACTCTTCCTACCAAGATTTATATTTCCCTGAATAATTTTCATTTACTCTATGCCACTAGGGCGATTTCCAGAGACTCTAAATGATTGTTTTGAAAATAGTTTTCACCAGTTATGATTGTCTGGATAAGAGTGGATCTGTAGAACTCCTCAGACCACCTTTCTGGAAATCATTTCCTAATAAAATCTTAGTAGCTCTAAATTTTCTCCCTTTTTAGTACATTTGTTCTTGTTTTCTGAGATATGGGCTTTCTATGTAGTCCAGGCTGGTCTTGAGCTTTCAAGGCCCCTGCCTTGGCCTCCCCTGTGCCACAGCTCCCAGTTCAGCTCTAAACATTCTCTTGATTGCTAACAATGTTTTTCTGAACTTGCATCCAGGGTTTGGATTTTAATGGAAAAAATCCATGCAATGAGGAGACTAAATTGGAAGTGAATTTAGAGATAAGGGGCTGATAGATCACCAAATGAAAACTTTAGACACCCTCTGGTAACATTCCAAGTGCAGAAAATAAACCATTGTACCACCTGGCAAGAAGCACAGATACTAATTCTTAGCTCTCTCCCTGTTTTTTTCAGTGATGCTAAGGAAGCCAGTCAATGTCCTCTGAGTTCCAGTTCCCTGGAGTAGTATATTACATAAAAGTACTTTTCACTGTGGCCCCCAAACACAGAATAAGATTTAGATTGTGTGTAGAGTACAACAGTTTTCATGAGATCAACTCCATTCCTTCTTTCACCTGCTGTCCTTTGTGACTAACCCCATGGATCAGGGAAGCATCCATTTGAACTTCAGGGATGATTGCTGCTCTGAGCTTTGCACTTTAGACCAAGTTTAGATCTACAAGAACCATGTTCCAAGCATCTTTAACTTGTTGGATAAGTAAGCAAAATAAAAGCACTTTATCCCACCTACATAAAATGTTTTAATCAGTAGAAGAAAGGGAATTAGCACATTTGAGATTCCAGCCTCTGATTTTCTGGTCAGAGCCTACTGTACTATACCAGAATGATGTCTCATCTTTCTCAAACATCACTGTTACTGGTTTACCTATGTGAAATTGGTTCCTAAACACTTCTGAACACAATTATGCCCTGCTATCTTTGGAAAAAAGGTCCTGCAGGAGGCAGGATCTATGATTGTAGCCTTCACTTAATTTTTATTGGCTACATAAGCATTGTCATCTGCCACTGGAATACTTAGAGATCAAGATGATTAAGTCCCATCAGTCATTAATATGGTTAAAATAATTCCCACCACCACCAAAGCTCACCAATAGGATTAAGGATTTCTAGCCAGAGATGTTGTGCCCGGTGCTGTTAGCCTAAATTCTCATGTGAGAGTTATACTTCCACCCTTTTGGCCTTCTGAGCAGCACCACAGTGGTAGGCAAGAACAAGCGCCTTATGAAAGGCAGCAAAAAAGGATCCAAGAAGAAAGTGGTTGGCCCATTTCCTAAAAAAGACTGGTATGATGTGAAGGCACCATCTATGTTCAACATAAGAAATACTGGAACACTTGTCACCAGAACTCAAGGAACCAAAATTGCATCTGATGGGTTCAAAGGTCGTGTGTTTGATTGAAGTGAGCCTCGCTAGGGCCCAGCAGGATGGCTCAGTGGTCTAAAGCGCCTGCTTGGGAAAGCTTGGGCGACTTCAGGGTCCGTGGTTCGATCCCCGGCACCACATGCTGCGCCAGCCCTGCCCTTGGGGTGGGCTGAGCCAGCCATAAAAATGAGTGAATAAACAAATAAAGGTTCTGAAACAAGAAAAAAATAAATAAAATAAAAATTTTTTTTTAAAAAAAGTGAGCCTTGCTGATCTGCAGAACAATGAGGCTGCCTTTAGAAAATTCAAGCTAATTACTGAAGATATTCAGGGAAACTTAACTAACTTCCATGGCATGGACCTCACCCATGACAAAATGTGTTCCATGGTCAAAAAAATGGCCGACCATGATTGAAGCTCATGTTGATGTCAAGACTACCACTGTTTACTTACTTCATCTATTCTGTGTTGGCTTTACTAAAAAATGCAACAGTCAGATATGGAAGACCTCATACACTCAACACCAACAGGTCTGCCAGATCCAGAAGAAGATGATGGAAATCATGACCTGAGAGGTGCAGACAAATGACTTGAAGGAAGCAGCCAATAAACTGATTCCAGACAGCATTGGGAAAGACATAGCAACGGCTTGCCACGGGGCCCGGCGGGATGGCTCAGTGGTCTAAAGTGCCTGCTTGGGAAAGCTTGGGTGGCTTCAGGGACCGTGGTTCGATCCCCGGCACCACATGCTGCGCCAGCCCTGCCCTCAGGGCGGGCTGAGCCAGCCATAAAAATGAGTGAATAAACAAAGGTTCAGAAACAAGAAATAAATAAATAAATAAAATAATTCTTAAAAAAAAAGAAAGAAAGAAAGAAATGGCTTGCCAGTCTATCTACTATCTTCATTATGGCTTTGTCAGAAAAGGAAAAATGCTGACGAAGCCCAGGTTTGAATTGGGAAAACTCACGGAGCTTCATTGTGAAGGTAGTAGCTCTGGAAAGGCTACTGGGGATGAGACTGGAGCTAAAGTTGGACGAGATGGATATGAACCACCAGTCCAAGAGGCTGTTTAAGATCCAGATTTTTAATAGTAATACATAAAGTCCTATTTGTGATGACTTGTTTCTGAAAAAAAAAAAGGATTTCTAGCCAAAAAGTTCCATTCCCAAATTGGAAGCAGCTGACCAAATCAAGATCAAACTAGTTCTCTCGCTTACAGCAACCAAAACATCGTTCCACCTGCAGAGTTTTGCAGCAAAATTCAGCTACTTAAAGTCTTTGTAAATGGTTCATGTACTGGAGGCCAGGTCCCCAGTATTGAGGTCGTGGGGCTTCATGGAAAGTAATTAAGTAAGGGGTTCTACTCTCATAGGTAAATTAATGCTTGTTTCACAGAGTTGGCTAGGACTCACAGTAATTAATTTGTTTCTGTAAGAGCAGGTTGTTACAAAAAGATGAAGTCTTGCCCTTCTGCAGTCTTTTACTTCCTATCTCATCATGTGACCTCTTCCCTACACATTCCCACCATTGTGATGCCATCTTTTGTAAGATCCTCACTAGACCAAGCAGATGCCAGCACTGTGCTCTTGCATCTCCAGAACTGTGAGCTAAATATTCCTCTTTTCTTTATAAAGAACTCAGCCTCAGGTATTTTGTTATAATAACAAAATAAACTTAAGACAGGACAAGTAGGTCATTGTTGCTTAATGGTAGGGTTTTTATTTTGGGTGATGGTAAAGTTGTGGAAGTAGATAGTGCTGACCAGCACACAGATTGAATTATTTTTGTAAAAAATGGATGCTGGAGTTTGCACCCAGGACCCTGCACAAGCTAAGTGCAGAGTTATAGCTCTGGCCTGAGATTGTGAATACACTTAAAACAACTGAACTGTACACTTAAAAATATTCAAAATGGTAAACTTTATGTTGTGTCTACTTTAAAGCACACAACAACAAACATTTGTGACTCCGCTGCTCCTACCTCTCTAGGTATACTGTTTCTCAAATTGCTTGACACCAATATCCAGTCTGGGGCTTTGCAAACATCTGAGTTTTCCAAAGAGCTCTGAAGGGTTTCCTGCGTTTTACTGCCATTGGCACATGTTATGGTTTGTGTCCCACTCCCCCCTCACCCCTGCAAAGACTCTTGTGGTCATAGGACTGTTTTGGAGATGGCTGAAGGTAGAGTGTGAAAGGCTTGGATTCAGGGGCTAGAATTAAGGGTAGGTGATTACTGGATCAGACCACTGACTGGGTTGGTACCACCCTAATGCCAGGAGTTTGAATAAGAAAAAAGAGTCCAAAAGATACATTTTTTGATGTGGTGGATGCCAACTGATGGTCAACTTATAACACCCAGCTGAACTGAACTAGTGTGGTGTTGGGTATGGGAGGCACACCTGAGGATTGTTACCAGCAGCATTAGAAACAGAACTGGAGAAGAAGAAGAAAAGCTGTCAGGGAAGCTGGAAAAGTTGTTGGAGCTGCTGGAAGGTCCTGGTTCTCTTGGGCTGTTCTTCTGGGTAACCTTGTCATGCTGGCTTTCCTGATAAATTTGGCTATTCTCATCAGAAAAGAAGCTCAGGACCCATTATCATTGAGAGTTGCTGTAGTTCACTTTGCGGGAGCTCTGGTCCTCATCTTGAGCATCACTTACTGGCTCCAAAGGGAAGATGGTGCACAGCTCAGTCTCCTGGAGAAGCTTGTCACATTGGCTTTTCTGATGGGAATTCAGTTTCACTGATTCTCAGAGGAACTCAGGACCTCATTGTTGTTGAGGATGGCTGAGATACTTATGCGGGGAACTCTGGTTCTTTGAGCACTGCTTTCTGGCTCCACTGTAGATTCCTTAGCTTGCTAGGGCAGATCCTTCATCTTATTGGTACAGATTCTAGCTTCCACCACCGACCTTTGTGCCTACCCAGTGCAGATCTGTGAAACAGGCCTGCATGAGACATTGTTGTGGGCTCTAGGTCTCCAGTTGGCCTTGCAAGAGACATTGTTACAAGATCTAGATTTCTAGCTGGACTCACTGAGGATATCAGGATCCAGGTACTCAGCTGCATTCTTGATCTTTAGTGTGTGTATACTGATTTCCTGCACTCTTTGTATATGATTACTTGAGTGATTTGTGATAAAACAATTGTATAAAGTGTGTGTCCTGTATTGTATTGTTTCCCTTGCAAAAACCTCAGACTAGGACACTCAGCCTCTGCCTTTGTTGCTTTTGCTGTCTTTTGCGGCCATGAACAGATGCCCTTCTGCCATGTCGCTACCCTGCCTTGGAGCCAATCAATTATAGACTGAAACCTCTACAAAATGTGACCTAAGAAATCTTTCCCCCTTTAACTCTTGGAATCAGGTACTTTGTTTCAGCAATGAGGAAAGTAACTGAGACAGCAGGGGAAACAAAAAAGAAATTTGCTTCCCATATTTCTGCTTGTTTCTCCAGTTATTTGGAAGTGATACGTAGCTAGAATCTAGGGATGCAGAAGGGCTTAAGATGGGTGTGTGTACATCTGGAGCCAACCTAAATTGGCACCCACTGCCTTGTGCACTACTGTGTGGTATCTGGGAAAATGAACAAGATCATGAAGTGACTTGCTCCCACCTTCCTGAATTGTTACACTTAATCTAGAGTTATGCTGATAAAACTTCAAATAAAGGCCAATAATTTTGACATCCTTTTCTCATTGATCATATCTTTTTCCTGTTTATCTGTTATCTTGCCACAGCCTTGTGACCCAGGGCTCTGGAATGGATCAGGCCTCCTACTCCTGCCTGCACAGGCCGCAGGGTCTCCATGGAAACAGCTTGTCAGGCCCTGTTTGGCAGCAGATACTGAAGACCTCTCATTTGCAGCCTCCATCCTGCATGGTTTCAGTCTTAATGAGCCAGGCAGGTGTTAGGAGTCCTGTCCTCTTTGGCTGCTGGGGTCTGGATTTGTCATCAAGTCTCCCTTAGAGTGCATCTGGCAAGTTCTCAACTGCATGGATATTCAGGCAGTTATCAGTGGAAAGAAGGGTTTCTGCTTCAGCCTGAACTCATCATTTCCTCTCAACAAGGCTTCTCCCATCATTGCCACCCTCCCACCCCCAGAATAAAAATGCCACCACATGCTGATAAGTACACCTTTTTTCAGAGTCATTTTTGCTGAGTGCCAATCATCCACTACTCTAAACCAGTTATAAGTTTGCCACACTGCCAAGGTACTGCATGTTAGACTGCCATCCGTGTCTTTATGGGCATTTCTACGAACAGGCCATTGCCGCAGCTTACTTCTAGCACCTCTAGATAACCACCTTTTTGTTAATCAACAGGAAGGTCTTTGCTGGCCTTCTGGCTGAGTCTATATGTCTTTGTCAGCAGCCAGAGAGCCATTTCTAACAGCTGAGGTAGCATTCCCCCTCCTCCCATGGCCTGGGGAAGAGTCCTTGCTCCCTGGTGGTTCAACTTCTCCCAGGCACCATTTTCCTTAGTGGGATCCAAGATTTGAATCATAGGAGAACACGCACATTTCCCAAGGAGTGGATATAACCTGTCAAGTATCTCTAGGAGACAGTGGCTTTTGTTTGTTTGTTTGTTTGGATAGTTGGTTGGTGAGGGGGAGTTGGAGGTAGGAAGTGACCTACTTCCTAAATTTGTCAATCTAAGCAAGAATATTACTACTCATAACTTCTACAAAAATCAGTAATTTTAATAAGTCAGAGTTTCTAGTGGAGACAAGATAATAAGACACTTTCATAGAGGAAGGGAGGGAAAAAGGGAAAGAAGGAAAGGTGTTGAATATATGTAAGCTCTCATTCCAAGACAGTGCAGTGAATTATCTCAGCAGCAAGCCAGGAGAAGAGCAATACCTCTTGTAAGAGGCAGGTGCCCGCCCACATAGTACTCAGTGTGGTATGAGAAGCTATGTAGTCTTCAGCCCTGTTCTATGCACCATCTCCTAAATCAACACCTCTCTTACCTTCTGGAAATGAGAAAGCAACTTTTTGCCATGGACCTAAATTGATGAGGTGTGAAAAAGAATGGATTTTGTCTTAGACTGGGCTCCCTTTCTTCCAGCCATAAGGTTGGCACCACCGAGAGGAGGAAGGTCTCTAGGCCCAGAAGGGCATAATCAAAGACACAAGCTCACTTTCTCCTTTGCAGCAAGTAAGCAAAGGATCCATTAAATGTACAACAGTATGTGAAAGCACTTAGCACAGTGCTTGGCAAATGGACAGTATTCAATAATATTGACTTCTTTGTTTTATCTATGCTTAGCAGAGGGACTCATAAGGCAGACTGTATAGAAGGATAACTGGGATACTACAAAGAAGCAAGGGAGTATTCTCTGCATGCATGATTGTTAAATTTTCTCATTAGTGGTTCTTTCCTTTGACACCATCAAAAATAATTACTTGTCGGGGCAAAACACATCAGTTCAGACAGTTTTGTTTTACTATTAAGGAGTTGATTATATTTTTTTATAGGCAGCAGTGAAGATAAAGGCATTAAACACCATAGTTAGCAGGGGTATAAAATTTCTAGTTATAGTTAAAGCAAAATTTTGTCAATCTAAGCAAGAATATTACTTCTCATAACTTCTACAAAAATCAGTAATTTTAATAAGTCAGAGTTTCTAGTGGAGACATGATAATAAGACACCAAGGAGCAAACTGGCCATCTGCCCCAGTACTGAGCAGTTTTGTACATGGACACATTAGAAGGAGAGAAGAGCTCTTCTGTTGACAACTGAGAAAGAGGTCACTGAGAAGGGGAAAGGTAAACAAAAACCATAAGCACATGAAGCCCTCAACAAGCAGAGCTTAATCTTACCTTCTTTATCTGGAGGGAGCCAGGACCAGAAGAGAACTCAGCGTACTTTCAAGTGTTCAATAAATGTTTATTTAACCAAAACCAAATGAAAAGCAGAACAAAACAAAACTGGGTCTTCTTGACACCAGTCATCTGTGTCTCCCACAACTTGCAATATAACTATGGGATTAATAAAGCTTGGAAAGCAAAATAGCCATGGCCTATATTTGTCCAGCAGTATCCCACATGTACTTCTTTCTACTCTCAAGAGTTCCCAAGATATAGTCCTTACTGCCTCCATTTTTTCCAAGACAGGAAGAATCCAGGTCACACCATGTAAAGGGGCTTGCTTAGATTAACAAGAAAATGAATGCTTTTTAGAGCTTTCAGTGATAACAAACAGCTTGTTATAGTATGTGTGTCATAGGTCATGTACCATAGGTTCACCACCCCTGGTCTAAAGACTAAGATTCCAAACTCCAAAATTAATAGATAAAGTCAAAATACTAAAAAAAAAAAAAAAAAAAAAAAAAAAAAAAAAAAAAAAAAAAAAAAAAAAAAAAAA
>PVJA010042782.1:0-17041 GCA_004027025.1 Myocastor coypus | reverse complement strand
CTTCTTCTTCCTCTTCCTTTTGTCTTTTTGAGACAAGGTCTCACTATGCAGTTCAGGCTGGCCTTGAACTCACTTTTGTAGCCCAGGCTGGTTGAACTCACACTGATCCTCCTGCCTCAGCCTCCCGAGTGCTGGGATTATAGGCGTGCACCACCATGCCCGGCTCGGCAGTCAGTTTCTTGAGCAGCCTGCACCAGGAGAGGTGTTTTCTGCATAAAACAGAGATCACCACTATTGTAACTACTTGAGCCTGCCCCTCAGAGAACTCATCTAAGGACTGCGATCCCCATGGAGTAAGTTTTGTCCAGATAAAGGGCAGTGCTGGCATTCTAATCCTCCTGGTGGAAAACTGCCTTGAATCACCAGGGACCAGAAAGCAGGTATTTCCAGGAATGACTCAGCCTCAGGATCATAGCAATTGCAGATCCTTTCAGCTTCATGGGTTAGGAGGGATCTAGCAGATCATGTGGGTCCAGTGCCCTCATTGGAAAGGAAAAGCCCTTGTTAAAGTAAAATCTTCTACTCATCTGCAGTTCTTGTTATGGAAACCTAAATGAATGCTAATTATAAGACTGGGCTTAAACTACACAGCATTTCTATTACAAGATGTTTCTCTGATTCCTTCACTGACATCAGATGCATCCACCCATCTACCCATGTATTCATCTCTCTACCTACCTACTCCTCTCCCCAGAAAGAAGGTAAGGCAGATACAGAAAAAGCTCAGCCTTGGTTTTTCTTTTTCTCTCTCATTCCTTTTTATTTTTTCTCTCTGCCTTCTGGTGCAGCTTGGTGTGTGTGTGTGTGTGTGTGTGTGTGTGTTTGTGTGTGTGTAAGTGTGTGTGTGTGTGTGTGTGTGTGTGTGCATGCAAGAGAACACCAACTTGCTGTCAGTGTCCTGGTGATGTTTTAGAACAGTTCAAGTCCCTCACACACCATGGTTGGCTCCACCCACACCAGGACTCTGAGGCCCTGACACTGAATATGATCAGGGAGCTCCGTGGGAGTATCCGAGTTAATAAAGGGCTGAATATGACCCGTCCCTTTCCTCTTGGCATCTTCTAACACCAGAGCTGGAGCAGCCAGATGAAAGCTAAGGACAAATAAATATAAATAAACCGCCCTCGGGAGTTGCAGCTTCCCCATTTCCTGTGGCCAGCAGTGGGTCACTGAGTTAAGTGTTACAGCTGACTGCAAGGGGAGCCGAGACAACCCAGGAGCAGTAATGACGTTGGTTTTTACATGAGCTAAGAGAGGGGTAATTAAATCTTGTGCTTCAGGCCATATAAACTGATCTCCACAGGAGGGCAGGAATTAATTTAATTCTACCCACCCAACCCCACCCACAGCTCCACCAGCTTTGTCTAATGGACTAAGGGTGAGATGGGGGAGGCAGAGGGAAAGCTGGAAGATTTGTTCCAAGCACCAGGTATTAACCGCTGCACGTATCAGGAACTTGAACTTGATGGGCCTCGAGGCTGATCGGATGCGGCAGATCCGCGGTTTCTTATGGCGCCTCTCTGTACTTGGTTTATTGCGCACAATCTGTACAGGGACTGTTTTCACACTTAATGGCAATCCTGAATCACTATCTATTTCCCATCTTTGTCTGCAACACAGCAACCCAGATCGAGGCTGCACCATAAATACCCGGCCCCATAAAGCCGCTGCTGTAGAGATTTGCCTTTTTGTGCATGTGCGTCTGATTCACGAGCGCTTTGGCAGCCTTCCAGGCTGGAAGAAAGGGGAAAAAAACGGCTAAGCATCCCAGCAGCCTCATTCTGATCTGTGATGCTGAGCAACTCATTTCCACTTTCCAGTCTCGGCTGAGCTGTGCCTTGGAAAGACGAGTTCCAGCCGTGGCAGACGGGGGAGGAGGAAGAGGAGGAGGAGGAGAAAGAAGAGGAGCAGCCGGGAAGGGAGGACAGTGCAGGAGCGGGAGGGAGGCGAGATGAAAGCAGAAAAGAGCCGTATTTATTAGGCTGTTTTTCTTTTAGTGAAAAGAAACATTTATCGTGATTTCATATATCATGTGAGAGGTGGCCGCTTGCCAATTTCCAAGAATCCAAACAACCCACTGACATCATCTGCTAAATATAGCCCAGTCGTTGCTGGAGGTGAATAAATAATGTGGCTGGAAAGGAATAGGCTCTCCTCAGCTACGTGTTTATTATGGTCAGGCTGTCAGGCTTGTGCAATCAAAAGAATAATGTCCAGCTCCAAGGAGGCAGGGCAGCTAAGCATCTTCAAACACTTTGGGCAGATGACTGATGATTCCCCTTTCCCATCGCCTCCCCAGGCCGCCAGATGAGCCTGGCCATGGAGGGGACAGTGGGCACCTCCACTGTTGTCTTTAAAGCCCTGATGTGTGTGTGCATGTGTGCATGTGCGTGTGTGTATGTGTGTGTGTGTGTGTGTGCGTGCGGATGCATGCCCTGTACTTTCATCTCTGTCCTGCCCTTCGAACCAGTAAGGAGAGATGACTGGTTTTGCCAAAGGAAGTGCATGCAGTAGAGACATTCAAATGTGGCCATGCATCCTCAGAGGGTGTGGTAGGGGCGAGTTAGTGGGACTTGGTACGAAAGGGCCAAGGCTGTTGCTGTTTATCCTGCAAGCTTCCAGGTAAAGGAGCTTGTCAAAAGGTGATCAGAAAATGGTCTCCCTTGGGCCCAGGTGCCTTTGATTTTACAGGGTCCTTGAGAGCTTTGCATTTTGGGCTGTTGCCTGATCTTACATAGGAAGCCACCTGAAAGACTAATATTTCTAACAAAGTTTCTGCCTCTCCTGCAGCAGCCTCTTCTTTCTCCTGCCTGTCTCTTCAGGAAGAGGAGCCTTCTCAAGCTTGGATGTGCTAGGAGGAAGGGGCAGCTCTAGGGAGAAGACAAAGGCAGGAAAATTGATGCAGGGAACTAAAGAGGCTGTGTATCCCAGTAGCTACTGGAAGGTGTTGGATCCTTATGAACATTGGCACGATTTCTCTTCACAGTCAGGGATACAATAGAGGTGGTTACTATGGAAACCAGTGTGAAGGCAGCGCAGAGAAAGGAGTGAGGTGGATAGAAGGAAGGGAGAGGGAAAGATACATAACACTTCTTAATCATCAAAGAATTGTACTGTAGCACTCTCTATTTCCAGGGGGAGAAAATACGTCAGAACATGGGTGAATGCTATGATCAGGGGCAGGAGCTAGGACTATGGTCCCTCCACTCTCTTCCCTTAAGCCTGAGTATTGAAACTGGCCACTCACGACAAAGATCATCAGCTGGAAAAGGATTTTCAAGCTGCTCCGGGTAGCTGGCTGTTCAGCAGCCTGTCTGCTGTTCTTGGCCTGCCCGTCACCTTGGGGAACAGTCTTGGAGAGGGTGGGTCATCTTTCTGTGACATAGTTTCATCACCTGGAGTCCTCTGTGGAATGCCAAACCACCTTACTCAAGAAAGAAATGACAGTGCTGTGTAAGGCAGAGATACTCCAGGGCTGGAAAAATTGTGTCACTTCTGCCAGAGCCCAGAGGAGCAGAGGGAGGCTGAAGCCAAGGCTGTGCTCACTGCTTATAGCTTCACTCTGTTTCACTGTGGGCATCAAAGAGAAAAGAGTACTGGCAGGATGCGGGAAGCTTTAGCCACACACTGGTCTTTTCTCCAGACTCAGGCGTGTGGTCCCCTGGACCCCAGTCTGTCCACAAGTATGATGCCAACCATGTAGACAATTTTAAATGTTCTAGTAGTCATCCTCAAAAAGCAAAATATACAGAAAAAAGGTTCAATGAAATTTATTTAAGCCATATGGTTCCAAAATACGATCAACTAAATCAATGTGGAAATAATTAAGGAGATATTTTGTGATTTTTCATACAAATCTTTGCACTCCAGTGTATTATATAGTGGTAATATATCTTGGTGAGCCACTCTACATGAGATCAGTAGGTATGCATGGCGCCTATGTTGATTGCTCAGCTCTAGAAGTTTTCTATCACCAACAAGGGGAATACCCAAGAAGCAAGAATAGAGTGCTGGAGCTGGGCATGGTGGCAAACTCTCTGGGGTGCTGAAGCAGGAGCATCTTAAGCTTAAGCCCAGGCTGGGAAACTTAGTGACTTAGCAAGGTGTGGTCTCAAATTTTAAAAACTGAAAGGAAAAGAGCCGAAGATGTAGCTCAGTGTGAAAGTCCTAGGTTTGATCTCTAGCACCAAACAAGAAATAATGAAAAACAGGTCTCCAACTCAGGTAATAATTCTAGCCACAGGCCTCAAGGCACTATGGAGCCATAATTATGCATGCATTTCTTTTTTGAACAGGTGGTAGGTCTGACATGCTTCCTTTTGCTGCTGGACAGAGGCCACCATGGAAATAAGATGAAAGAGTTTCCATCTAACACTGCAGTCTAGGGCCAGACCAAACCAGCTGACAGCATGTATTTTCTTTCCAAGTGGGCATGGTGGCACAAGCACCACATTTGAAAAGGCTTTTAGCTAACATCCGAGGTTTCCTCAGTTTCAGGAGGGACTACTTACCAAAGGTTTCCAGGGTTACATAAGGTTATGGCCAATACCAACGCTAGTACAGAATAGGTGTTGATACAGAGAGCTTCCTTCTCATGCCTTAGCCCTTAGCTCTGGCTTTCTGGTCTCCTCCAAGTGTTCAATCTTCCCAAGGTCTCTGTGCAGCAGGAAACTAGAACTCATGTTTCAGCAGGTGGTTGGAAAGCTCGAGCTTCCTGCCCAGAGTCCCTGTAAACTGATAGCTGGGTGTTTTCCCTACACAGGGTGGTACTCAGACTCAGCCATCTAGAAAAGCTCCTTCTTTGGGATTCTGGCCATAGACTACATGCCGAGATGTTTAAAAAGATAACTAAAATACATCCTTTACCTCCTGAAAAAGCTGCCTTGGTCAATACAACAGTCACCAGTCATGTGTGGTATTTAAAGTTATATGAATTAAAATTTAAAAATGTGACTTTTCCACCCCACCGACCTCATGTCAGGAGTTCAGTGACATAAATAGCTGGTGGGTCCTGACTGGGCAGTGCAGGGGCAGAACATCCAACATTTCAGAAGATTCTACTTAGCAGGGCTATTCTGGAACTCTGGCTGTCCATTCAATATTTAGTTAGTTTGAAATGCAGAGACAAGGGGACAGTGGGAGCAAGCAGGTCCAAAGCTAGCCAGGAGGGCTTGGACCCTGGCTTCTCTTGTTTAGAGATATGTCAGTTTAAGTGGGTATCTCCACCTCTGTGTGCTTCAGTTTTATGGTCTGCAAGGTGGTGATGTTCTTCACAGGACTTAATCCAGAGGGTGCTTATATATTTCAGAGGCCCTCAATCCCTGAGCCCTAGACTGATAATAGTTTGCGGCCAGTTAGGAATTGGGTCCTGTGATAGGGGGTGAACAGGTAAAGCTTCATCTGTATTTATAGCTGTTTTCCAAAGCTCATCTGAGTCTACCTCTTGTCAGATGAACAGTGGTATTACTTTCTCCTAAGAGCTTGAGCTCTACTGAGATTGTACATTCAAGGGATTTAGAATGTGAGAATGTAATGCCTGGTGATCTGAGGTGGAGCTGAGACAGTGATGCTAGGGATGGGGAATATGATTATTATATATTACAATCATATACTAATAAAAAAGAACTGAACCCTCCATTCATAAAAAATTGTCTTTCACCAAACTGGTCTCTGGTGCCATTAAGGTTGGCAACTTCTGCTGTACAATAGTGCCTGGCGTGTTGTAACTACTCCATAAATAATACTAAGTATTTCCAATCATCACCTAAGCTATTTCTAGTTATAGGAGAAGGATATGGTCATGCTGAGAAGTTGGAGCTGCCCCCAATAATCTTGAAACTCCTGTTGGGCATGGTGGTGCATGCCTGTAATTCCGTTGCTTGGGAGGCTAAGGCAGGAGGATCACTGTGAGTTCGAGACCAGCCTAGGCTACAAAGTGAGCTTAAAGCCAGTCTGAGCTGCATAGTGAGACCCTCTCTCAAAAAGACAAAAAGAAAAAAATCTCGAGCCTTCCTGGAAGAGGTGAGGTAAGGGGTTTCTCTGGGTTCCAAATCATCACTAGGTATTTATTGGCCACCTCTTTGTATAGGTTAGTGTAAATACAAGGATGATTACAGAAGTCTTTCATCTAAAAGTTCAAGATTTAGAGAGAGAGAGAGAAAGGTCATGCTGCCTGAGAAAGGTGGTAGAAGATTCATCCTGAGCAATTGAGCTAGGGAAGGAGCCTAATCCAGGCAGGAGATCAAAGAAGATGCCAACGAGTGACCTCTGCAGGATGCTGTACCAACAAGAAGTGGTGGAAGACAGTGTGTAGAAGTGAGTGGACTTAGGTGTTAACCAAATTTACAAACCCGATTCTACTTCCTCATAACAGTCAGTCAGCCAAGTGACAATGGGCTCATCAGCTGTGTTTACTACCCCATGGAGCAGCCCCTGAACCCTGTGAAGTTAGTGGCCCTGGAAGGCACAATTCCTGTGCTCATAGCACCATGGGATGCCTGGGAGATCTAGTGAAGTGCTGCTCTTGGAGACAAGCCTGAGATGAAGAATTATGGAGATTGGCTCACTGTTTTTCTAGTCAATGATAGTTTCTACAAAGTTGAAATGTTAGTGTCTACTAGAGGGCTTCATCTAAAGAGGCCTGATGTGTGGCAGCTATAGGACTAGGAACGACCTATTGGTCTAATGTGGGGACACCAAGGCTGTATCTACATATAAATCAGGCACTGCCAGCTAAGTCAGAAAGAAAAAAAATCCATGGAACATGTTTCTGGTGGAAGGGAGGCAGAGATGCTTGTTTATGCTGTTTGCATTAAGCTCTAGTGGTGATGAGGCACAGGAGGTGGTAGGAGACACGCAGTGTGCAGTGGAGAACAGGATACATGGCAGAGCTGATGGTCAGGAAGGATAAGGGCTAGCATTACTCCCAGCCTCTATAGCTGTCCTACACAAGGCCCTGGAGGTCCCATAATGCAACTCCTAAATGGACAGAGGGTGGAGTTCCAGCACTGTCTATGCCCAAGGGCAGAAACACTGTATTTCCTCTTGGCCTTCTACTCTTTTCCCACCCTTTTCCATATTTCTTCTCTTGCGTAGGGAGGAAGAAGTCTTTTTCAGATGTGAATTTTGCCTTTCATCCAGATGGAGGTTCTCTGAGGATGACCACACACAGATTTTTCTGGATTTAAGCATGAAAAGCCCCTACACCCCAGGAAAGTCCTAAGTCCTTGACCACCTGGTCTGCTGGTCACTTGTCCCATGTCCAACTCTTTCTGGGGCTCAGGGCCAGGGTTTGGTGTGTACATCAGGATCCACCCTTTAGTCCCATCAAAGAGCTCTACATGTTTAAGAAAGCACAGGACAGGCATAGTGTGGTCATTTATGCTGCCTCCTTCATTGCCTGGCCAGGAGCTGGAGCTGATCAGTAGACACAGAGCTGCTTGATCTACCATAGTTTCTCTGCCAATCTTCTGAGCTCTGGGTGGTTGGATGCCCAGGTATAATGAGTAGGGGCAGAAGAGGTTGTACGGGAGGAGGCATGACATCCTGACTGCTGACTGTGTGGGCAGCAGTGTGCTGGCAAATGCCCATCTGTTGGCTCCCTGGGGCAGGCAGCAGAGTGAAGCCCTGAACTGTAGCATTTGCCAGTTTCTTTGGTGTGAACCTTTCCATGGTTGATTTTCAGCCAGCAGTGTGATTCTATTGAGTGCTGTATCAGAAGGAGGCTAAGGTGGATCCTGAACCCATACAGACTGGCTACTTGTACCCAGCGTGTAGCTGACCATGCCTCCGAGTGTCACAGCCAACTCTACACAGGACATCCAAAGTGAAGGATTGTATTGTGTTATGATGAGGCTGACAGATTTGGGTGGTTCTTGAATGCTGTCCATCGGTACCAGAACCTCACTTATCTTGCCATCTTTAGCACTTTGCGTGAGAGTTCTCCAGAAGCAGGAGCTGTAAATGATGGGGCTTGGTCAAGGGAAAATGAGCAGCTCTAGGTGGGAGCAGGTAGGATGCCTTCTGGAGCATGCTGAGGCTGTGTTGGGTCCATTTCTGTTGGTACAACTAATGGAGAAGCAGGGAAACGAAATGATACTAAAAAGCACAATGGAAAAGGAGAGCAATTTATGTTCTTCACCACAGAAAGCGTTATTTATGTGAGTATAACCTAGAACCAATTATTAAATGTCTCTTATGGATAAAGTATAACTTGTAGTCAACTGCAAAGAGGGGTTGTTTGTTTCACTTAATGATAAATCAAGTGATGTTTGACCAATTTGATGAAGACAGTAAGTCAAACTTAAATGGCCTGGCATTTGGTGTTGCTCAAACTACAAATCTTATTAAGGCGCTTTTTGTATTTCAAATATACAAAATACAAACAAAATTTAGTAGTGAAAGTAAAATTAAATATTTAATGACATAATTAAGTCTTATTAATGGTATGTTCTTTATTTTGCAGATTAAATATTCACAACAATTATCATCTCTTTCATCTTTATTACTTAAGTGATATGTTTTTCATAATTATTTGCTAGGTATTTTCATTAACATTTGATGAATATTAATAGTTAAAACAGTTTTTATATCTGTTGTAATGATTTCATGGTGATAACAATATATAACTGTTTATAATGTGCTCTACTTGTTAATATTTAGATTAGTGATTTTGTTGTCACATAATGGAAATGTAGGTCTTTATAGGTGACAAATGACAATCATCAGATTCTTTCATTATTCTTTATTTATTTATGTAATGTACTATTTCAATATAGCTTCATTGTGGGAGAAATGTGAATTGTAAGCTTACAACTAAAACTAATAAGTCATACTTCAAGCTTAATTCCTGTTCTTGTGTTATTAATAATGACTCACATATGCTCTTGATAACCTCATTCATTTCTCATTTTTATCCCATTCGCCTTGCAGTTTGGGTCTGTCAGAATCATACCTGCCTTGCATATTACTCCTCTATGACATGTAAAGTTTAGTGTGGCAGCTGCACAGATGCTTTCCTTGGGGGACAAAGGATTGGGCTTTCCATTGTGGGCAATATGAAGCAAATGCACAGGCTTCTCCTAATTTTCCAGTTGGGCTGGGACTGCCGCGGGTACACAGGAATGGATCCAATGGACACAGGCCAAGGATGTGGGATGCATGTGGTGATCATCCCTCCCTGGGCCAAGTGTGGCCGCCACGTTGCCTTCAGCAATACCCTGGAAAGCCTGTCACCTCAACTGCAGGCTGGAGTCTTCTGAAAGCTGAAGGGATGCCTGTCAGGAAGATGGGGGTGGTGTATTTTGGTCTCCTAGCCTGGCCCACGATTGCACTTCAAAGCAGCCTCTGCATCCTGCTTAGTACGCTTTGATGGATGCGGGTGCAAGCATTAGAGTCCAGACAGAGATGGTGCTAATCAGAACAGGATGCCCTTTGGCTTCCTCTTGGGAAAGCTTTTTCCTTTCTGCAGGAGCTATTTGCATTTTTAAAGCCACAGCCTGTTCAAAAGAGAGCTGAGACACAAGAATGTATAGCAGGATAAAGAGTCCCTAGACATTAGTAATCTACAGGTGAGTCTCCATTTCTATGTTGAGAACCCTTGTTTGTTTATAAACAGCTATAATGTATTGAGGACCTATCATGCTGGGCCCTTCCAGTCCAATTTCTGAACCTCATAAAGTCTCTGTTGTTGGGGGTTGCCCAGGTGCTGGGTGTGCAGGTGCAAGCTGTATATCAGCCACTCTTCAGTGTCGGTGGGCTAGTGGGGGCATGGCTGGGTTCCTGTGTCTTACAGCTCATAATCCTGTGCAACTCTCTCCATAGTTCAATGCCATCCCTTCATGGTCATTTTCTTTAACGTGGCTGTGTAGGAGATGGGCTCCAGATAAATGTCATTGTTATAAAAAGTCCAAATATGTACAAAAATAAGCCAGGTGTGGTGGTGCATGTCTGTAATCCCAGCACTTAAGAGAATGAGTTTCAGGCCAGCCTGGGCTACATAGTTAGTTCAAGGTCAGCATGAGCCAGCTATATAGCAATACCCTGACTGGAAAAGAAAAGGAAAGGAAAGAAAAATACGCTCAAAAAACACAAAAAACACCACAAGTCCCATCTCATTTATGAAATAAGGGTTGGAAATTTCAATATGGGAAGATACCCCCAAGTTGTCCCTGACCCTGCCATGCTTACTGTCCACATCAGCTATTTGGTCTTGGAGAGGAAAATGTATTTTTTCAGGACCTTTATGTGTAAGTGTTTGTCTCTCTAGTCAAGCTGTCCTCATGCTCTCCGGAGATGGAGCCGGCCTGAGGAGCATGTGTCCTCCAGGATGCAAAAAGCAGCTGGCCCAGAGTAGCTAGCACTCAGGTCTCGATGCCAGGTGCTTAAACCACTTGTGCTATATGACTTCCAGCTCTATCCACATCCAGGAACAACAGCTGCCCTCACTGCAAATGTAAGTGACACTGAGAGAACAGGTGAAGAAGGTCACATAAGGGTCGGTCCACACCATACCTTGGGGAGCCCTAGGGGCAGGCAGTGCCAAGACAGCGCCTTCAACATGGTCATGAGTTTCCCCTTTTTTGCTCCAATGTATCAAGGAAAAACACGTCAGCTCACAAGGGCAAACACGGACCGTGCAGACCACACGCAGTGGTGACCACACACAGTGACGTCAGCTGCCTGAGCCCCGTCTGTAACATATCTCCTTGTTGAGCCGGCAATGTGACCATTGTTTATTACCTACTGAGCCTGAGCTCCATATTTGGCTCTGTGTGCAAGATTGATAGATTCTTCCTGTCACTGGCCTCACTCTGGTGGCAGCTCTCCAGGTCTCTTCTGTGCCCCCTCCCTTCCTCCACCTTCCAACAACCCAGGGCTAAACTAGCCTCCCAAATTTCCCTGTTGTTGCCTGTTGCAGCCCCCTTTAAAAAAGCTGTTTCCGTGAGAGGATGGAGCTGATGACAGATGCCCAGCCAGCCACCATGCTCAGGAACCTGTAGGCTGTGAATCAGCTCTGCCAGGGCAGCTGCTGACAGCGCAAGAGGCCTTTCTGGAATCATCTACTTCCCCACCTGCCCTGGCTGCCTGTGTTCTCAGAGAAGAGAGGCATTGAGATTGCAGGCTGGAGGCTAGACACACACCACATGTGCTGAGGAAAGAAAAACCTGGATGTAATGCCCTATTATCCTGCCTGGGGCTGGGGGAATCTGACGTGAGTAATGTAGACCTGGGAATCACTTTTATCCTATGTCCTAAAGCAAGCTGCTAAAGCTTTATGGAAGACTTGATCTTGTGCTGGTCCTATAGAATTAAGAATTATAGCTTCAAATAACGGAGGACACTTTGGAAAGTTGGAAGGTAGTAAGGCAGCAGGACAATACCCTGGTTACTGTGGTCTTGCTCTGTCACTGACTGTCATGACAACCTCAGGAATTGTGACCTTGAAGGCCATGCTCACTTTCCTCACCCAGAGAATGTCTGCTCACTAACTCAACTGAAACTGGAGAGGTCTCCAAGATTCGATTGGAGGTTGAGACCCTGATGCTATATAGTAGGTATACCACCCATCCTATGGCCTGATGTCTTAGAACTAGTGGCTCCATCCCATACTATGTATATATAGACTTTCCCTGGACCCAAGAGGACCCTGGTTCAGTAGAACTACATGGTGGCTTTTCTAATAACACAAATGAGTTCTGAAATTTTCCAAACACCAACTGGGTGTCCTATAATTCAACTGAACTCTGATACTAACTGCCTGGAATGAGCCTAGACCTCTTCACAAGTCTGGCTTTACTTTAGATGCAGACTATGAACAAGATGTCTGAGTGCTATAGTCTGGGTTCCCCCAATTCATATATTGCTAATTCATTCTCACTCTAGCAGTATTAAGGGATAGGGCATTTGGGAGATTAGCTCTTGAGGGTGGAGCCTTCAAGGATAGGATTAGCTCCTTCATAAGAGAGGCCCAAGGGAGCTCATTTGCCTCTTGGCATAAGAGACATACAGAATGTGCTGTCTAGGAGGGGTGATCCCTCACTAGACGTAGGATTGGCTGGTGTCTACATCTTGGACTTCCTAGCCACCAGAACAGTTAGCCATAAATTTGTTTTTTATATAAGTTTCCGAGGTATTTTGTTATAGCTCTTCTAACACACAAGTCATTGGTGATTAAATCATTGGTCATGGCTGAACTCTACTCCCAGCACCCCCTTCCTCCCTGAAGGTGGGATGAGGGATGGTAGGATTGAATTAATTCCCTTAATTGCTTGATTGGTTTCTCTGGCACTCCTCAGCAAGACATTTTAGGAGCAAGCCTTTCACTCAGCAAATTCCAAGAGGTTTAAGAGCTCTGTGCCTGGCACTGAGGACAAAGACCAAATATATACAGATATATTAGATCTCAGGTAGACAGAAATGCTACAAAGAGCATGTCCCTAGCTGGCGAGGCTGTAAGAGGGGAGGGCCTTGTGGTCTAGACTCTCTGGAGAGGGAGCCATCTAGGTGAAGGTTAACTGTTGTAGCCTGGTGCTGCAGTCTGAGCTCTTGGTCAGGTTATGCCCACTTTCAAGCCTCAGTCATGCCATCCATAAATGGCATTGACAATGCAATACTTCCAGGCTATTGGGGGATATAATGGCTCTGTGAATCTTTGCATCTCGTCCTGTTTCTGTACATAATGCCTTGCACATACATTGCAGTCAGAGAAGCTAAGCTATTCTCGGGTGATCATGGTCATAATCAACACTAAGGAAACCCTCAGGGAATGTCTTAGTTACTCTTCTCTTGTTACTGAGACAAATACCTGACACCCCAAATGAAGGAAGGAAAGGTTTATTTAGCTCACAGTTACTGGAGGTTTCAGTTTGTATTCGGCCAGCTCCAAGGCTGAGTGGCAAGGGAAGAGAGCAGCAGTTCATGGTGGCAGAACAATTGCAACAGAGGCAACAGAGAGCAACAACGAGAGTTTGTTGCTGTCTTTCTTATATGACACTCAGGCTCTCTGCCTCAGGCTACCTGCCTCAGGCCACATCTATAATTCCAACAGTACTAAGATCTATAATTCCAGCAGTAGTAAAACACATAATCCCAATGGATCATGAGTTAGTCTCAAAGTCTAGAAGTCCCTACCCCATGACTACACCGTTTTGGGGTGACAACTAGACACAAACCATAACAAGGAATATGAACAAGTACGTGTGGCTGGAGCCCTGGCTGCATAATTGGCTCCAGTTCTCTTGTGCTCCACTACACTAGGCTGTGGGCTTCTGGACAACTGCTCAATGGTCCATGAGGTGACCTGCCATCGCTTACTCTGAGGGGACAAGAAAGCTCTCTTTCCAGTCTGAGGATCTTGGAGGCCCGTGAATTTTGCCTATGGTGGCTGCCATAGTATGCAGATCTGGCAATGCTCCTAATTAGAAAACAGTCTGCTTTGAAACAAACACCATCAGACAAACCAAAATATTTTTGAAACAAAATCAAAAGATCTAATCAAAACATGAGAGAGGGCCTCATGTTTGTGATCAGGTCTTTCAACTTTTAATATTTATGCTCCAAGTAGGGACAAGAAAGGTTGGTGTTCTGGAGTTGCAGATGCCTCAGAGAGAGATACGAGACTCCTTAGGGGGACAGTTGTTGCTCTTTGGGTTCCTGCTCTTTGGGTTCCCATAGGGCCAAGAGATGGTTTGGGGATTGCAGCCTTCCAGTCAGTATGAGCTGAGCCAACATAAGTCCAGTGTAAGGAACAGGCTTGAATCCCAGTGAATATTAGCTCTCTGAGCTCTGAGCTATACTTGGCACTATAGCACCCCATCAAGGAATACAGGAGTGGACAGTGGCTGAACACTTCACATCAATGGTTCCCCTCTGCCTACCCAACATGCCAATAGTGCTTTCCCGTCCTGAAAAAAAAAAAAAAAAAAAAAAAAAGCCCAGTGTCCTGCATTGCAGCCTTACATGGGTCAGGTCTGCCACTTACGTCTCTGCAGCCTTGCAGGTACTTCTCTTTCTTCCTAGGTTTGGAGGGGCAGGGACACATTCCTTGGCCTTTGTGGCCAATGCTGCTGATCCACAGTCCAGGCCTGGGACAAATGTGTCCACCACCCAGTTGCTGCCCTTCACTCTGGAGACTCCACAGGAGCCAGCGCCAGGGTGCTGGGTTTTAAGCTCATGTCTTGTCAGTGAAAGGACAAGAGGGAGACTGCTAAGTAAACATGGCAGCTTGGGACCTTGTGGCGCCATTTGCAGTCTCCTTGGCCCGCACCTGCCTAGAGATGCACAGGAGGGCTCTCAACCGCAGAGAAAATGAGATGCCCTCTCATGCACACAGCTGTGGAGACAGCTTGTCCTCTCGCCTGGAACTCCCTGAAAGCCAAGGCACACACTCAGTGTCTCCCTCTGGGGCTCAGAATAGTGGAAGCCAAGGATCTGCCACACACCAGCTGGAAGTACCAGCCCTCAGGGTCACTATGGGGAGCCCATTCCTGCACTTGTTGTTGCAGCCATCATTAAGTATGTCACCCCTGAAGGAAAGGAGGGGGTTCCTGTGAGGACTTGGGGTGTTTCTAATAAGCACAGAGGGTTCAGAGGGCAAGCCTACAGTTTCGGGTAGGTTAACTGGATCTTCAAAATTTCCACAATGTGCTTGTATTGCTTTTACAAAGAGGAAAAATATTATTCAAATATCTGGTTAACAATCTATTTATACCAGTGATATTTTCTCAGTGGCCCCTATGGGCAAGGATTTGTCACTATCCAGGAAGTGCCGGCTGGCCTCTCTGCTAGGTGAAAGGAAGCCAGAACCCAACAAAGACTTTAACAGGGAACCAGCATATCAGGTACACTTGTCCTCAGACCTCAGTGCACTAACAGCTCCCTCTGGGCTTCCCAGGACAGATTCCTAGGCCAGCCTGGAGAGTCAGAACCACTTGTAACTCACACCCTCATGGCCCGTCACCACTTGGGAACCGCTGGACTGGAGTGGGACCTAGCTGGGGGCCTGGAGCCATGGGAAGGAGGTCTGGAGAGGTTTCTGGGCAGCAGTACCACAGTGAGTGGAGCTCGCAGATGAGGCGGAGTGAGGAGCAACATGCAGAGTGGGCTACGTGTCCGAGGCAGAGCTCCACTGGAGCAAGGAGCCTGAGAGGAGCCCTGTGAGGGTCAAGGCTGTGTTCATGGGATGTGGCCGAGCCTCAGTGCTGTGCCTGGGGTTTATTGCATTGCTGTCACCATTTTGGAAATCCTTAATAACTATCTTTGGATCTGTGCTTGGAGCTTTGCAATTTCACTGTTGAAAAAATTTAATTTTTTTGGTACTTTTTTATATTCATAATGATAACATTCATCAGGTGGAATTTGTACCTGTACATGACATATCTTAATTATTTGGCTCTCCCTCATTTCTCTCCCTTCCCTTCAGCCCCTTTCCCTCCTTATTTACAAAAGCTTTGTTTTCATTTTTTCTTCTATTCTCTTTTTCTGAAATTTTATGTGGCATTGGGTCTTGTCACTTAAGGACCCAGCCACAATGGGTACAGGGAGTTACAGAAATACCAGATGTTGTTGACATTTGAGGCTGGAGCCAAGAGTACTACAGCTGTCTAGAGAGATAAACAATGGCTAAGCTCAGCAAGTCCCAAGTGCTATCTAGGCACTGATGTTTTGTGTCAGAAAGGAATGGAGCTGGAAACTGGAAGCACACAGGTATGGGCTAGGCGCTAAGGAGTTTGAGAAGTTGGAGGATGTAGTCACAGCAGACTTGTGGTCTTACAGATATGTGTGTGAGTTCCAGTGTCACGTGCCTACCTGCTGATATTTGCCGGCTTGCAGGCTGTAGTTGGATTCTATACCCCTAACACCTGACTCATTTTCCTGGGGTGCACTCTCCCTGTGGCTTGTTGAAAATCTTTCCCAGATGACTTGATGCTGTACACCTGTAATCCCAGCCCTTGGGAGACTGAGGCAGGAGGGTGGCCTCGAGTTCAAGGCCATCCTGAACCGCAGAGTAAAACTGTCTCAAAACACCCCAAAAAATAAATAAATAAAGTATACAAAAAAAAAAATAGATTTAGGAGGGAATGGAGTAGTTGGGTTTGCAATGTGCAGATCTGCTCTGAGAGCTGGGCAAAGGTTTCTGTGCAGGGTACTCATGAAGGCTCAGTGAGCACAGATGCCAGTTGGTGAGGCAGGAGGGAGAGCTCAGAGACTCCTGGAGACAGTGTGCAGTTAGAGGGAAGGTTGAAGGCGGGGCCGGGGGTGGGGAGGGTGAGGGGGTGAGGGGGTTGGGGGCTGCCCAGAATAAGTCCTCGATTTCTGGCCTGGAGAATCAAATTGCTTGTGGAGCCTCCAATTGAGATACTTCCTGTTTTCTTTTGTCTGCGATGGTGCTTATTCTACGAACATGTCAGCCGTATTCATATTTGTCCGCGAAAGTCTTTTTGCATTATAAAAGTAACAGTTATCCTTCAAGACAAAAAATGACAGGGAAAAGTGTCATCTCGTCCTAAAGTCATTTGCATCACTATATGCTCTGATGATCTATCGTGTTGGTGAGAAAGTGGAGTGGGCATAGAAAAGTGGCTAACAGATTTCTACGTTTCAAACGTAGAAATCGGTGCTTTACAAGTGACCTTGAGACACCCTGGCTGTAAAAAGAGCAGCCTGCAGGACCGTGTGGAGCTGTGCTTGTGGATTGGGGGCTGGAGAGGAGTCTAAGCACAGCACGGACTGGTGCCCCTTTGATCCAGAAAACCTGAGCGATTCTGTGAGCCTGGCTGGGAATGCTCAGTCAGGAATTGCCTGGATTCTGCCGCTGTGTTTGGGAGCCGGGATCTCAGGACTTGGGCTTCGACTTACTTGCCGTTAAAAATTAAAGTCACCATGAAATATGATGGGACGAGTTTTAAAATAAGTTAGAAGCTGGGCGTGGTGGTGCACGCCTGTAATCCCAGCACTTGGGAGGCTGAGGCAGGAGGATCGATGCGAGTTTGAGACCAGCCTGGGCTACAAAAATGAGCTCAAGGCCAGCCTGAACTGCATA